>JAOEHQ010046797.1:0-11267 GCA_025447715.1 Asclepias incarnata
GTCCTCCACCTCGCTATCTAGGGAAGAAGGTAGCATTTTCAACAATTCCTCCAACTGATGGACACGTCCAGATCTTATAGCACATCTCCACGCCCATTTCCAATTCTGCCCATCAAATCTATCACTAACTAAACATTCTTTATTGGACTCCAAAGCATACAACCTTGGGAAAGATGTAGCAAAAGTAACGGAACCAATCCATGCCTCCTTCCAGAAACGCGTTTGTTTACCACTACCAATCACCTTTCTAACAAAATCATTTTCCATCTTTGGAGAATCATGAATTGTTTTAATTAATATTAGTTAGTGTTAAATGCAAATTTCGTTCATGTGGTTCCTCAAAAAACACACTTCTCATCCCTACCGTTAAAAATAAGTTTTTTTTCATCCCTGGGGTTTAAATTCTGTTAAATCTCTTCGTCCCTGTCGTTAAATCCCCCTCACGTGCAAGTTAAAATGCAGACATCTGTATGTATATCTATATCTATGTATTACACTTATATATCTATAAGTATCTATATCTATCTATTTATGATTGAGCCACCAATTTACATCCATCCTCTTACATCTGCAAACACCGAACATAGGCAATGATATGATAAATACACTTTCTGTTTACTTTTCAAAATGATTCACGCTCACACGCACACATTCAACTACAACTTATTTTTGATGATATAAGTCCACACCAGGGGGTGTTTGGCTTAGCTTATTTTTGAAGCTTATTGCTTATTTGTGTATAGCTTATTTGGGATAAGCTTAATTTGTATGACTTATTTTTAGGTATGTCGGAGGACATGACCAATGAGATGACTCGTAGATGACTAGGGTTAGTTTTAGAAGATTATGGTAGATAAGTAACCTTTGTAGGGTAGTCCGAGTAGCACCTGTTTTATTATATGGGCTCGTCAGACCTTAGGACTTCCAAGTATAATCTACTATGTGTATGTTTGTCTTCTATGTTACCTGTCTTATTTACACTCCTTTATGTTGCATGCTTGGCTTAATATACGTTCTTAATATATCTTAGGCCTTTTATTATACGCTTAATTATAGTTTTATTATACGCTCTTATCTGTAACGTTTTGTTGGATTGTTTTTATGCCTTATGTTTTCTGTTTCTATAATCTACCCAAATGAAGTTATGCGATACTAAGCAGTCAGGTATGTTTCCCTATCTCCTGCACTTTATTATTCTTCTCCCTTTGGCCGGAGGTCCTTATGGAAGCAGTCTCTTTACCTTGAGTAGAGGCAAGACTGTCTACATCCCACCTCCCCCATACCCCGCCTCGGTAGGGATTGGGTACTGTTGTTGTTGTTGTTGTTGTCGTCGTCGTCACATGATTCTTTTTGTTCCAGCCGTCCTTAAATATGAGCACCTCATTTGATATAAGAACCTCAATTTAATTTTTAGTCATCTTCACCCTTGGTCCGTGTTATCTACGCGCGAGTTTCATGAATTAGAGATCAAATGCTTAATTTAATTCAAGTAGCTCAAAGTAATTGTATCTTCATTTGTGAAAGTCGGCTATCTAATTGTGTAATTAAATGAAGAAGTTTAAATGGTTTTGTCCAAGATATAATTCAGCCAACCTCATATTTCCTTGGTGTCCAAAAATCATCTTCGTGGTCACTTGACAGGGTTTATCTTCGTGCTATGTTATCTACGTGCTATGTCATCTACGTGGTTCTATAAACTTGTCATCTTCGTGGTCTTTAGGTTAGGGTTTCCAAGATTATTTTCGTGGTCTAGCTTACTAATATATCTTCGTGGTTTAACAAATGAAATGTGTTTCCAGTGTATACAAACCGAATTCAAGGTGTCTAGTGACTCGCTCTCTAAGTATTGTGAACAAGAAACTATTGTTATTTGACTAATGAGCGATAACTTGTGAACCTTTAATGTAGTGAAACAAAGTATAACCATATCGGCGTAATAAAGAGGCATAACACATTAAATAAGACATAATGACATGTCTTAAGATACTAGTAGACATAGGTTAATTCGATTCAATACAAGGATACTTACCGTTTACATTATTGGCAGACTAAGACGTGTGGATCACTAGTGTGAACACCAGAAATATTTCATAATACATACTGCTTAAGGATGCCAGGTGAGTTCGTAGCCCCTACTCTTTGTTTGTTTTGGGGTGGAAAGATACTCACTAATTGCTACCATTTTATGCTATTGACAAAACCTATATATTACGTGCATATACTGCCATGCTCCTACGTGCTTATAGGTTCACATGCATATAGGTTTCGGTAATGTAAACTATGCCAACTTGGGGCCTTTGCTGGACATTTGGGAACAAATGTCAAGTTGATATGTTGTTGAATGAATCATGACAATGTGGATTATGTCTTTGTAAACCTTGTTGAGCGAATCATGTTGTCTTGTGTAGAATCGTATATGTGGATTTGTTGTGTGGAATCGTATGTATGGATTTGTTGTGTGGAATCGTATGTGTGGTTCTAAAGGCAGGTTGTTGAACCGTAAGGCCACATATCGTGATACAATTGGATTCAAGGTAGGTGGTCGAATCGTAAAGCCACATACGTGAATAATATATAAGTAAACATTTGATCAATGTGAAAACATTTGGTAAGCTTTCATTGGATCGTCTACTATATACTCAAAACATTATATCGATAGATTCAATTCAAACCTTTTATGTGTAAACTCTGATTTTATACACTGGTTTCGGAAGCATGAACTATATATATATATATATATATATGTAATATGAATCTACGTCACGGCTAATCTTGATCATTGTGAACTAAACCTACGAACTCACCAACCTAGTGTTAGTGTTGACATTTTTGAGTATCTTTTCAGGTATACAAGAATCGCTTGCAAGCTAGGAGTTGATGGCTTTAGTTGGACCTAAGTATTAAATGATGCATTTTAGATGTTAGACTCGGGCATGATGCCTCGGATTATTTTCCCTTGCATGGGATTTATTGTTGTATTTGTGACTATCTTGTATAAATGGTAGCCTTATATGAAAATCATGTAGTTTCTCTGTGTAATATCCATGTGCAATGTTCTTTGAGTTGCATCTCACATTTACGCCACTGGTGGGGTGTTACAGTTTTCAGGATCATGTACCGATTTCCAAATATGTGTACAAGATTACCATGTCATAAATCTACCTAAGTGTTTCTTAGTATTGTACCGACTTCCACAAGTCGGTACACATACCTACACAATCAATTGTTGAGCTAAAATTTTCTAAGTGTTTAGACAACATTGTACCGACTTCCAGAAGTCTGTACCGACTTTCAGAAGTCGGTATACATACATACTTTTTGCATAACTTTTCCAAAGTACGAATCATGCTATTAGCAATTGATGAGGTTCTTGAAAAAGAATCCAAAACATTGAATTCTCTTTTAATGGCATTCCTAAGTTACTAAAGTTAAACATGAAACTCATACGTATCGATAGCATCTAACCATCAAGCAACTTAATTGTGCTTTACATTTTTGTGCCTTTTCACTTGTCTCATCTTGTATCAACAACCATTGTGAGTTCACTGCCCCCTTTCTACTTTATTTGTTTTACTTTTGGGGCTGAAAAGCATATACTAAACTGGTTCCTCCATCATGAGCTGTACACTCAGTGATGCATACTTACTTCTCTAACTTAGTCATACTATTGAGGATATGACTGTAGGGCAAACACGTCGCCTAGGTAAACGGAATAGTAGTAGGCTCTTGTATACACAATGTTCCATGCTTTAAACTTATGTTTAACTTATTATAGACTTTTGTATCTATAATACTATTGTGCTTTGCAACTAAATTGTTTTGACAGGGAAACGAACAACTTCGGAAAACGAACTGTGAACTCACCAGCTACCGTTGTAGCTGACACTTGATTTTTCATGCTTTTCAGGTCTTGGCAATTAGGTCGTCTGTCTCTTGAGTCAGCTACTTAACTTTTGATCTTCAGTGTTTCACGACTTTCTTGTACTCAAATTATCAGTGAAAGATTTGTAATTTCAGTACAACATTTCTTTTGTATAGTCTTATGTGACTTGAACGTATATTTTGTAACTAAATCCCACGGGTTGAATACCCTGAACTATGTAATCTTTTACTTTATCTTAATGGCATGATGTGTTGTGATCTATATCTTGTGCAATGTATCTTGATTTATGTGCCCATCGTGTTTCCGTTTTAGCGGGGTGTTACAACATTAAACCCACAAATGGGGTTCAAACAAGGCACTCGGCCTGCAAATACAATGTAGTCAAGAAGCACTAACAAATGCGCATACCCCTGAACCTAGCTAACAAAAGATGCGCCGCTCCCTCGATTCCAGTCCTGCATCTACCAATCCTCAAGCTTGGTTCCTTTGATTCACTAGATTACCTAAAAAATATACTAGAGTTAGTCAGCATAAAGCTGGTGAGTTCGTAGGTTTAAGTTAAACGAAAACAAATTTGTGCCGATATACCAAGAGTATTGTACAACATAGGAGAGCTATAGAGATTACTTACAGTATGCAGCATATACAAATTAGCATAACTGATCACATACAAACTAAACACTTAATCAAACACAAATAAATAAATCCATACAAAACATATCATAATAACAACCCCGGTCCTCAACGAGACTTGCAATATAGATTCACCAGTCCACTACGTGACGTACAGATTCGATTCACCAGTTCACCACGGGACGTACAGATTAGATTCACCAGTCCTCAACATGACATACAGATTCGATTCACCAGTCCACACGGGACGTACATATTAGATTCACCAGTCCTCAACAGGAAGTGCAGATTCAATTCACCACTCCACACGGGACGTACAGATTATAGAAGTGTCGAGGGTTCACCTCGTGTGGCACTTACCAAAGTAATACCATACTATACCATATATTGTACAGTAAAAACAATCGACACGATTTGAGTACACTTTCCACCCCTGAAATACATGGAAAAATGGGGCTACAAAACTCACCTGATAGTCTATAAGTAAAACAAATATCACTGAACAACTGATTCAACGTCCTCGCGATCTGAGTCCTATCATATGCATAATACGATAAACGAAATGATCGATAGTTAGTTCCTGATATAACTATCACCTTAGTCTATTAATAATGCCATTAAACTTCTCTTATATGCGTTTAATCCTGGTTAGAATTGTGTTAACTGGTTATGCTTTGATTCGATCTTAAAGTCTTGAAACGTTTCATTTTCGATAGTCAGACAAGTTTATGATTCTAGCTTAAGTTCCATAATACTAGCTTCGCGTCAAATTGAACATATAAACTTGTTATCTCGACTCATTTTATGTTTAAACACTTGTTATACATGAGATATCCATTTCCATACCATTCTACTACAAATACTTGACAAAAACGCAAAACTGGACAACACCAGAGCTCGAAATTGAGCTCCTGGCTCGAGTTCCTACTGAACTCGAGTTCCTTAACTTGAGTCGGTCTTAACCCGAGTGAAACTTTGTACTAACTCATGTGGAACTAAGTTTTGTACCTTTACTTCACATTTACGCATTCCGAATCGACCATAAACAACCACAACTCGACCAAACGAACAACAACACTCGAACTCGAGCTCGAGTTAGGCTAGCTCAAACTCGATCTCCTGCTCAACTCGAGCTCGAGTTCCTGACTAGATCGAGCTCAAGTTCCGGCTCACTCGAACCCGACCTGCAACTCATCTTCTTCGATTTTTCAATCAAAACTTTGACTTTTGATGCTTAACAAAGTATTCCTAGCTAATCTAAGGCTTGCCTAAGTGTTTTCCAAGTTAATCCATGAGTTATTCAAGCTATCTACTTACTAGTTTTATCAAGAAGTCGGTTTAAGTGCAATAATACTTAAGAATCCGAACCTGATGCGAAAAGGATGAACACTTACCAGATGTTGATCAGTAACAATAAATCAAATGATGAAAACTCCTTGAATCCTTAGCTTGAATCCCGGTTTTTAGAGAGAAAGTGTGTTTTCTAGAGAGAGGTTAGAGCTTTGCAGATTTTAGAGAGAGAAAGTATAGGGGAAATGAAGTGGAAAAAGGCTAGTGCAAGGGTTTTGTTGCCCCCTTGCACTCTCGCAACTCTCCCAACTTTTTTTTGGATAACGATTCGATTGGCTATAACTCTCATCCCATGACTCAACGTAATATTTCGTTGACAAATTACAATGTAACTTTGAATTATGATTCTAACGACTATTTACACGATAACCTTTCACGTTATAACGTTCATTTACCGAATCCTTAACACGTTTCATTTTAAATAGACATTATTAATAGACAAACAGATATCGTACGAACACACAACCACTTTACAATTTAAGATACTCAACAATTAGATACGTTTACAAAACCATAATCCTTGAATTCTCACACAATACGAATCTCAGTTGTATGATTTACAAACGTTTACATACGATTTATACGATAAAGTACACTAAGATAGGTAGGCCTGAAAGGCAGTTGTTACAGACTACCTATTAGTGAGTTCTATAATAGAGACAATATTTCCTTGTACAACTTTTTATAAATTTAAAACTTTTTATTGCAGAACTAGCACACATCAAGTACCATAGATGGATTCTAAATCAAGAGTTTTGATTTGCTTAGTATTCCTTAAAATTTGTCTAAGCCCTTGCCATTTGTGTGGCTAGCTGTCAATGAACTTGTGGCATTTTTCAAATGTGTCATGTGTTATGACAGCAATGGTCATGTCATTCAGCAGGCCTTTAAAACGAGTATAAGTACCATCCAAAGTTTCATTTGGAAGGGCAAAGAAATTTTCATATGCACGTTTTAAATCAACTTTTTTGGTGGCAATGACATCTTCTGTACGATAAAACATCGTACAGAGAGTGTCCTACACTTGTTTGGTAGTTTTCAGTTTTATAACTGTTTTCATTACATCAGTGTGCAGAGTTGTGATGAGCATGTTTTTAAGCCTAGCATCAAGATTTACTAGTTTTCTTTCATCACTGGTCCACTGAGCTTCTGCCTTGGTTTCTGTTGTTTGGATGGGTTCACCATTAGCAGTACAGGCAGGAACATAAGATATAGCAATTGATACATAGGGTCCTTTTGTCAAAATGGTCATTAGGTAAGGTTCAACTCCTACAATACATAGGGTCCTTTTGTCAAAATGGTCAAAATGGTTTCTAAGTTTGCACAACTTATAAACAAACAGAAACTAAGTAGCAGAAATTAAAGCACACAAACTAGTTGTTAAAATAGTGAAAATATCTCAACGAAACTATACGGCCATTTATATATGATCCAATAAGGGTCGCACGCGAAGATTATTGAAATGCTAGTTGAACTTTAAAATATACAAAGTATATTGAAAAATATATATAAAAGTTTCCAAAAATAGATTTGGAAATGACGAGCGGGCTAAAACCGAGAAACAGGTCAAAACCGGTTTGGGCACCAAAGCACTATGGGCCAACCCGTTTGACCATGGGCCAAATGAAATTCACCCATGGTACTATGGTAGGTCCCTAGGTCAGTCACGAACAAGGAAGAGGGGGGGGGGGGAGAAAAAATAGGGATTTTTTATCCCATCCCACATTGGAAAAAGAAGGAAATCTAAGGGCATTCTATTCTTATAAGTAGAGGCCAAAATTCCTTTTTCCATACAATTTTTTCTCTCCTTCTCTTGAGCTTGGCCGAATTCCACCCCCATTGGTGGAGGAAATTCGATTTTGCTCTTAGTTTAAAATTTTGGTTTGTTAGCTTGTATTCGATTCAAGCTGAGGCTAGAACCTAGCTAGCATTGGTGATTTATTCGTGTGTGTGAACCTCTTGAGGCGTCCTACGTTGGATTCTTCTTCATGACAAGGTTTTGGATTAGGATTATTCTCCGCGAGAATAATTTCGTTTTGATGTTTCTTCTAAAGTGGTTAGTATCTCTTACTATTTGATTTAGTATTTTAGTTTACTATATTTGCATGCATGTGATCTTGGTTAAGGGATTTAAATTAGTTTAATTGTTTTATTAATTAGCTTCCGCATTTATAGTAAATTAGATTAATCAAATTAATTGTTGATAAATTAATTTCAATTAATTATTCAATTAGATTAATTTAATTAATTAGATTAATTCATATGTTCATTAAATTAATTTGATTAATTACTTTGGTTTTTACATAATTAATTTTGATTAAGTGTAACAACCGTCACCAGAGTCGTCTCGACAGCTGCTCGTCATGAACGTGTCATATATCCAGCAATAGTCATTAGATCTAGGTGTGAGTCATTATTTAAGACATTACTTATGGAAATAGCACGATTCAGAATTTAGTTAAGTCATCCTTCATGAGAAGTAATCGTGTGATTCGTCATTGAGTGTACTGTTAGAATTGCCAAATTGGTCATAAAATCATTCAAATGGTCAATGAGTCAAAATATCGAAGTATTCCGTTTGGGTCATACTTATAGTCATCGCGAAGATATTGAAAAGTTACATCCGAATACGTTATTTAAAAAGTCATTCGAGCGTCGAGTCTTGCGTAATCGTTCGGTCAATGCGGGTCAACCAGGGGTCAAACCTGGTCAACCCTTGCATTTTTGGTCAAAATGCTAGTTTCTTCATTTCTTTCTTTCATTTCTACATTCTAACTCTCTCACTAACTTCTCTCTACCATTTTCTCTCTAGATTTTTGAATCAATCTTGTATTTGGAACATATTGGTAAGTAATTCACGTTTATGATTCGTTTAAACAACTAGGAATGCCTTTAATCATCTCAAAATGTGTCCAAAAACTCTCAAACACGTATTTGTCCAAAACCGTGTGAGTCAAGCCTCAAAAAGTGACGTTTCGAGTCGTTTTTCGCATCAAAACTCTAGGGAACATGTTTATCTATAACTTGGGTTGATTTCTAGCTACAAAACGAGTCAAAAACGTGTCTTGATCAGCCAAATGTGCGCTTCCTTAGTTCTTGAGGGCGCACTTGACTTCTAAGCTCCAAAAACGTGCTATTTTCATGTGTAATCGAGTCTTGTGTGTTCCTTAATCATAGTATTAATGTTTCCTAGCAAGTTTACGCTTTAACTAAGTCGATTTGTGGAGCAAATGTTCAAAAACATGTTGGAAGAAACTCAAAAACGTGTTGCGCGTCTTTGCAACTACTTGTAGGGCGCACTTGGGATTTCGAGCCTTAAATCGAGTCGTTGTCGAGTGTAAATCGTTTCCTAATGTTTCCTAAGTCTTGTCCTATCGATATCTTGTGGTTATGAGCAACAACGAAACTTTTTCGAGTCAAGTATGGTGAGGGTGTTTTTGGCCCAAATAGTGGGACGTTTTTGACCCTGTTGATCGGTCAACACGTGGTTGACCAAAGTCAACGCGTGTTTGGGTTGAAATTTGACTTTTCGAGCATCTTTGGGTGTCCGTCATTCGTTCCAATCGAGTTTAAGTCATGTTTTAAAGGAAATTCTAATAGAATGGGACATTTGAGACTTAGACATTGTTGTGGGTCATTTGGTTCTAATGTCATGTGATTTGATAGGTGATCGTTGATTGATGGTGTCATTGTGCTCAGTGCTGTCATTGTTCAAAAGCTTTGAGGTGAGTTTCGTAGCCCCTGTTTTCTAAGTGTTTTGGCGTGGAAAGTATACAAAACGTTTTCTAAAAGATTATTGATTTCTCTAATCTTTTTCGTACCAATTATATATACATACTGTCTTTGAGTTATCTTTTTGGAGTTACTAGACATATTCCATGTATGTGGTACACGTAAATCGATATGACATATTGACGACATGACATCTTGGCGACATGACATCTCTTGGTACCAAGTTGGCCTGACGGGATCTGTCTTTTGATACTTTGCGGTGTGACTTAGTGTCTATCCCGGCCGTGTGACATATTGTTGTTTATTGTGTTTATTTTGTGTCTTCTATGTGATGTGTATTTATATGTGACAACCGTCACCTGATCATTCCGTCCGGTCGCGGCTCAGTTCGCCGTCGTCTGTAATGGAACTAGAATTTACCAAATTTATGTTTTAATCAATAAAGTTTTGATCGTACTTTGACGTTCTGTGATCCTGAGAGTTCGAGTTCGAGTTTGTAACCAGGTACTAATCGCCTAATAAAATATCAAGTTAAAATATAAAAATGGTTCAAAATGAAGACTTTAGTGTCGATAATGTGTTTTAAATGATTTCCGGGTCAAAGGACTTATTTAAAACGAATAGTTTTCCGGGTAAAAACTGTAAAGACTTGCAAGAGTTTAAGGCATATAAATATCTCATTTTCACCTAATTTTATCCATTTGTCAAGATCACACTCTCTCACTAGTTTCTCTCTCTAGAAATCTTTCAATCTTTTGATCAAATCTCGATCTTGGATCATTTAGTAAGTGTTCTATTCAATCAATCATTCGATCTAACCTAGAAATGCCTTGAATCTATCCTTTTTTATGAAAAAGTTTTCATTTTCGGAATGGATTTTTGACCAATTTTTAGAGCTTCGAAATCGAATGTTTCGGGTCGTTTTTCGTATCAAAACTCTAAGGGATATGTTTATCTATCGTTTGGGTCGATTTTTAATCCATAAACGAGTCGTTCTCTTGATTTTAAACTCAAGTTTGTGGCTGGAATCTAACATCGCGCGAAGTTGCATTAGTTGGCACGATCTTGCATTTTGTAACTCAAAAATGAAATGAATTGATTTTAAAACTCAACCACACGTGATCTATAAGCATAAGCACTGATTCTATTAGTTTTATACAATTGTTTGATGAATTGAAAACCCATTTGGTCAAGCTCGTGTGTGTGTTCGTGAGTCACCAGCCGATCCACCCTTATGTGTCATTCATTTGTGTATTGTCTCACAAAATGAGTTTTGTTGTTATGTAATCATCCTTTACGTGTCCTATGCTCATGGCAGTAGTGATTGTAATCTATTGCAAATTGAATTTCTATTATAACATTGTGCGAAGTTGGGTATGGTATTAACCTCGTGCGATCTTAGCAAATCAACCTTGTGCGATTTTAGCCTTGCAAATTTGTGCGAATTTGGGACTCCAAGTTCGTGCGAACTTGGCCCCTTTGACTTGGTCAACGTGATTTTGGACTGGAATATTATTTTTCGTGTATTTTTCGGGTGTCTGTCGTTCGTTTCTTATTGATTTAAAATGCTCTCGAAAGATTAAATAACTTAACGAATGGTTTGATAATCTTAAAGTTAACAAAATGATTTAACGGACTTTAAATCACGACTTAAGGTTTAAAAGCGACA
>JAOEHQ010046798.1:0-11267 GCA_025447715.1 Asclepias incarnata
GTACCAAATAGTAAGATTAGCATCTAAATTCCCAGACAATTGTACACAAATAACACACTGGCATGTTTCTCATCAATCGATTAAATACGACACATCCTTGAAATTTACGCTTGCTCCAATCGTATCGACGTCCTTTTTTGGTTAACAAATTCATGTGGCAAATGTTTTTCAACTGGGTGATGGATGCACCACATAAAACAAGCAGTGTTGGATCAGTTGGAAAACACTTGCCTTTGGAAACAGAGGTCAAGGGTTCGATCCTCAATTCATGCAAAATGGCCGGAGGTACTCTAGAAGCAGCCTCTCTACCTTTGGACAATGTTGGAGAACCCGTGACTCGGACTCGATTCGGCGAGGGGGGAAGTAAGGAGTTTTTGGAGACTCGGATTCGACTCGGGAGTATCCGGATTGAGATTTTATATATAACCATAATTAATTTTGAAATTATATGTAATAAAACTATCAAAATATATTAGAAACTTCAAACTTAAACATAATTGTTTATAAACAATAACATAATACTTCAAAGCTTAAATATTAAACATAATATTAGTTGATAGATTCACACTTCATTATCATTTTGTCCGTATCAAGGTTGGAGAACTCGTGACTTGGACTCGATTCGGGGAGCTGGGGAGTCAGGAGTTTATTTCGGGTACTCGACCGACTCGGGGGAGTTTTACTACCTTGCCTTTGGGTAAGGGTAAGACTGTCTATATCTCACCTCCATCATATATCTTGTGGAAAACGAGATTGGGTAACTGTTGAGATAGATGCACCACATATTTTCAATTCATACACCACAATTATTGATTAGCATACATATAATATGCTCGGTGAATATTGTACAGTATTCATCATCTACCATATGATAATAATAGCCAAAATACAAAAAACTTGTACAGTGGTCTTGACCAAAGTAAGACTATAATAAACTTTACAGGTAAGTGCAGAATTTGCATAATTGATAAATTGAGAACCAGCCAAAAAGAGAGAATGCAAAATCAATTCTAAACAAGGAGACAGAACAAGGGAAAAGGTTCATCATAGTCCTACAATAAACATATACATAAACAATAGGATGAGACTGAAAATCAAAAATGTTCCCAACATAGAACTAGGCATCGGCAGTCAAAATCGACTTGATGATTCTTTGAATAACAATAGCGGAAGAGAGGGATAGTCCAAATTCGGGTGGGTATATTTTTTTGAAAAAAGCGGGTGTGTTTTTTGCTGGTGCTACGCGTACTAAAAATATGAGATACCAGTCAGTGGAGCTAATTTAATTTTTTGAATTTTACTTTTAAGCAATGAAGCTTTGAAGTCGTAAAAATCACCAAAAACCCTTAAAACAGCCAAAACCTCTTAAAAACGGCTAAAAATTATCGAAAATTAGTCGTTGTAACTTTGCACTGATACAAACTAGTGTTAAAAAATATTGTGCTACAAGTCATGTTCAATTCTGGTCCCGTCACTGCCAATTACAATATCTCAAGACCAACCTATATCATGCTTTTAACACGGATCTATCACCATCAAATACAAAACCAGATTTTGACCTTTTTTACAGTTTCACCTCTCCTTTACGTTATAAAGTGAGCGCTCCTTACGCAGAGAAAACGTATCTTTGCACAAACTGTATCTTTGCACAAACTGTTTTTAGGTATAAGGTATTGTCTATATCTGTTTCTAAGCCCCGTCTATATCGATACTATTATCATATGTAAACGTTTAACAGTCTTTACCTCTTCAGCTTAAAGATTCAAAATTACCAACTTATGACACCACATTTTTTGAGACCCATTAACAATTTGACATGCCACTCTCTCTTCCAACATGCAACACATCACCCTATCTTCCCATCTCTTACACTAACACCACCAATCACCTTCACCGTTACAACCGCCGGCATTGGACACCGTCAACCACCAGCTATCACCATTGGGGTTGTACCATGCTCGTTTGTTGGAAGATGAAATCGTCCTCCCAAACCCATGAAGAAAAGTATACATATATGGAACATGTTGATTATAAACTTGGTACCCAAAAGACTTGTCACATCAACTCCCAGTTCATTTCAATTTACAATATAGAGACATGGAAAAAACTATGAAATCAAAAACTGCTTTATATGACAACCAAACGAAATATATGATGTTGGATTATAGCTTTGGCGGTGTGAGTTTGGCGAATTGTTCACAGGAGTCCATGATTTTACGGGTCTATTACCTTGCGATACCAAATGTCTATTTTATCCAAAGGCCCCAATTCAAGATTCTTTAGGTATTGACTCAAAGCCATCCCCACACCATGGCAATCTAAAACCATAACTAATCAACGACAAGAAAGAGCATGAACCCTGCTATTGGCGAAAAGTGAAAACTACGCTCTTCTGTGCAAGATATAAAGTTCTAGAGGTTCAATAACCCTATGAAACAAGGAACAAGTTGAGAACCAAAGACAAAAAATAACCGCAGTAGAAAAT
The DNA here is from genome assembly GCA_025447715.1 of Asclepias incarnata. Classification (NCBI taxonomy): domain Eukaryota; kingdom Viridiplantae; phylum Streptophyta; class Magnoliopsida; order Gentianales; family Apocynaceae; genus Asclepias; species Asclepias incarnata. Next base: position 2,486 of record JAOEHQ010046798.1, read on the forward strand.
GTATGTGCAGCAAAAAATGACGATACCAGACAATAGCTTTTCTTCAGGATATGAATCATAATTATCAAACGATTATTTTGTATGCATGTTCGATTCTCATTTTGGTGTACCGTAAATTTGTTCCAAATAGTAAGGTTTGCATCTAAATTCACAAAAAATTGTACACAAATATCACTCTGGCATGTTTCACATGAATTAATCAAATAATGGGTTGGTGTGAGTCTGTGACCCAAGTTGTAGGACACATCCCTCAAACTGACCACATCCCTCAAACTGACCACCCGAACGGTGTAAAGAGAGGATCAAGAAATAGAAGAAAGATACTCCATTATGTAGCATACACCCGAAAGACCTTAAGTGTGAGTCGAGGCTAATATAACCAACTGAATGTTTACAAATTAAACAAATTTATAGAATTGTACGATAAAAAGGTAATTTATCACTGATTCCAAATCTGTAACTTCATCTATAATCTATAATCTATAATTTATAATACTATATAAAAATTACACCACATTAATGAAAAGTTACACATTTTTAATATTCGAAATTACTGCTCTATCCTTACCCTAACAAAATCTTAATTAACACTTGCCTTATATATTTAGTCAACTCCCACATCTTAAATATTAATTAATACTTACCTTATATATTTTGTCAAACTTTTCATTTCTACAATTATATTTTAACAAATGGATTAACAACGGGTTCTTACACGACATATTCGGGACCGACGCATTGCGCGGGTACCCCTCTAGTTCAAATTGCAACATACAACTTGCTTAAGAACACCTATAAAAATATCCATCTCTCCATCTGTGATGAACATACTTCAGATTATGCAAACATATGATAACTGAATGTTTGATACTCTATGGAGTAATGAAAACATGTTCCCATCATGAAATTAGGAACCTACAGGGCTACAGTCATAATTAACATAAAGATGCTTTAGATGCCAACATCTCTCCTTCTAACTCAAATCTAACACCATCACATACGCTCTTTCTTAAATTCAGAGTTGAGCTCTCACAATAATGTTAATAATGTTGCAGCTCTTAAAAATGTTCAGAAATAAATCTTTGCCCAAAACCTGCATAACGTTATCAGCATGGTCTAAATCCGTTTCTTAACCCTATTTGTTGGAAAATATAGCCATCCTCTAATAACCCATGAAGAACAGTATGCATAACACATATGAGGTACAGACGTACAGTCGATCCCCAAAACACTCATCACAGAAACCAACTAATTTAGCACATTTAAGTTTACACTAGAACTTAAAAAAACTACAAAAGCGAACACTGCTATATGACATGATCCAATCAAATAAAAATGATCTTAATATATAATTTTCGTGAAATCACCTCCTCTTTTCATATAGTTTGACCCAACATTCAACAGAGATCTTAGATGTACATGCATACTACCCTGTGACACTAAACGCCTATATTAGCCAAGCCAAAACAAATTGCTCTTAGTATTGTTTAAGACATCATTACACAAAAGTAAACTAGTACCCTCTTGATAGCTATATGAAAGAACATGAAAACTGTTATTGGCAAAAAAGACGTAAAAACATTCCTCTTCTGACTAAGAGATAAGGCTCCAAAGACATCACTACACAAAGGTAAACTAGTACCATCTTGATATATTAGATGAAAGAACATAAAACCTGTTATTAGCCAAAAGACGTAAAAACATTCCTCTTCTACCTAAGAGATAAGGTTCTGGAGGCTATAAATGGAAAGATGAGATTCAACATAATACTAGAGTATAAAACATATGTAATCGCAAAATACAAGACAATTGTTAACTTATGAAAATGCATCATTAATCTATGTAGTTATAGCGTTCCAGAATCAATTATCAGTCAAGGACCGATATTTGAGATATCGGTTATCACAATGGGATAGCGGTAATTTTAATGTTATGCAATATCTATATATATTATTTAATAATAAATAGAAATATCAAAAGTCAAGCTTAAAAGTGTCAATATTTGAAACATTAGTGTTAACACTTGAAAAAATTAGTGTTTCTTTAAGTTTGGAGCAGAAAAAAAAAAGAAGCTATAGCACCGCTATTTTACAGCTATTTGGACCACGATAGCACCGCTATTGATAACATCGTCATTAATATCAAGTAATCATTTCATACACATGCCCCGCTTCTCGTTTTGGTGTACTGCAAACTGTACCAGATAGTAAGATTAGCATCTAAATTCCCAAACAACTGTACCTATATAACACACGGGCAAGTTTCACATGAACTAATCAAACAATGAGATCATGTTACCAGGCTGTTGGACAAATCTCTAAAGCTGACCCCTACGTTAATTGTAATAAAGTCCTTGATAGTTGACAGATAGCAATGTATTCCCTACCCTATGATAATGCTATAGGTGAAACGGATAGTCTTGAGCTAACTAAGATGGTTAATAAAATTGTTAAAAGAACTTTCATTAAAAAAGAGAGGAACAAAGTGGATGAAAATCAAGCCTAGCAAGAGCATCAGGTATGCATAAACCTACAGGAACCATTCACTCAATTATTGAATTAAAAAAAGAGGAACACGGTGGAAGAAAAACGAGCATAGCAAGAGCATCAGGTATGCATAAACCCACTCACTAAATGCCACACGAACACCACATCACTTTTCCCATGCGACCACGGACACCCTCAAAGCAAAGATGGGACCCACTTGCCTCCCACCTTGATCGGCTTTAGGATGAAACTCCACCCCAAACATGGCGACACCAAACATGAGCCTTTGGGATGAAGTTTGAAGAGTGATGCCACCCCGAGGCAGCACATACCTGGTGCTCCAAGTCCATTCAGTAAACCTAAACATATTTACATACAACTAAAAGAACCCCATGATATGCCTATTGACACAAATTCAAAACCGATTCAATATCGTTAACTACATCATTCAAATTGCATCATAAAAAAACGCAAACAACACCCGCAGAAATACCAATATCAATCTATACTAGGCAAGAACAAGAGATAATCACATACTATATCCCATATTTCCATATAAAACTGCTTCTTTTATAGAGCAATTCTTAAAATCCAAACATAACAATCAGTAAATGCAGAAACACATTAAAAATCGTTCGATACATACATAGATACACATATTATCGATAACCTATAGAGCAATCTCAGTAGTAAACAGAAATCAGAAATGGACAGACAGACATACATTTGTTGTTTAAACCCGAAAAATCGACAAGAAACTATTTCATGGCATCAACTTCATCAGCAGTAGGAGGAACTTCCTTAACAGGAACAGCAACATAGGACTCCCCACCATCATACGTCACCTTCTTGTTGCTGACGTCATCATCATCAACATCATCATCGGAGCAATCAGAAACATAATCATCGTCGTCAGCTCTGTTAGAGATCAAAGACCAGATCAAGTACATAGTAGCAGCGGTGAGCGCACCGCAGCCGACGCCGAACAACAAGGCGCCAACGATGCTCATGATATCCATGGTACGGTCACGAATTGAAGATGATGGAACGACATCGTTTTGGAAAGATGGGTGTTGGTGGTGGTGTTGGTGGTGGATTGGGACGGAGGTGGTGCGGTGGATTTCGGTGATGAAGAAAGTCAACCGGTGTGGGGAATTGGAATTGGGATTAGGGTTTTGGAGATTAGGGATGTTGTTTGAAGAGAAAGAGGTGATGAAGAAGATGGTTTTGCAAGGTCTGGCGGTGGCGGAGATGGCGAATATTGAGAAAACAACAAGGAGGAGGAGGACGGCGACGGAGGAAGAAGAAGGAGAAGATGCCATTTGGGTGGTGTTTGTTTGTGATTGTGGGAATGAATGAATGAAGGGGAAAGGGGATTTGGTCTTGGGGAGAAAATAATGGGGTTTACTTTTAAGAAATTGTTTGTATCATTCCGAACGGGCGGGCAGTGCGACTCTTACCGGGTCAAGTCAATTTATACTTATAAAACTAGTAAAATTATTAGCTGCATTGCAACGGGATCAACCACAACAACAACAACCGCTACTCAACAACAACCGTTGCAATGCAGCGGGATCGAAAAATTAAAATAAAAGTATCATGTCATAATTAATATAAGTACAAAAAAATAGCAATAAAATTAACTAAGTAAAATTAAAAATGAAAAAGTATAATAAAGAAAAATGGGATCAGAAACTTTTATTTGACAACATCTACAAACGGGCACGATAAAAACATGGATAAACAATGAGCAATAAATTTGACCAAATTATAGAAGACCAAAAGTGGGAGCTGAGGTGGTATGGACTGCGTGTTAAAATCGTTAAATCCCAAGTAAAAAAACATTAAAGCTATAAGATAAAAAATTAGTAAAATGATTAAAACTTAATAAAAGGAAAACCATTAAAACCAAAAGCTAAAAAACAGTAAAAACGCAAGAAAATTAAAAAAAAAAAAAAAAAAGAAGGCTTAAAAGCATTAAAACTTAAGGGAAAAAAAATCATTAAAACTATAAAAAAAAATGGTAAGACCATTGAAAAAAAAACTAAAAGTTAAAAAAAACTGACATTCCAGTTTTTGTGATATCTCCGCTTCGCACCGGAAGTGAAAAGTTAAAATAAAATGATCATATTTAACATTATTATAAAAATAACCTATTGAAACTAAGAATGAAAGAGTAGAAACATTTAAAAAAAATACAAAGTAAGTACCAACATATCTTCTTTTAACTATTTATCTAAAATATTACCTTATTAATTAAATAATATTAAGTATCAGTTGCAACCGGGGTTAGGAATTTTAACATGTCAATAGTTACGATCGGATCGCAGTGAACAAATGGTTAAACAATATACCATAAATCTTGAAAGCTAAAACCATTAAAAGTTTAAGGAAAAAATCAATAGTTACGATCAAACCACAATAAACAAATGTATAAACAATATATCATAAAATTTGAAAGATAAAACCATAAAAAGTTTTATGGAAAAACAAAGTTTAAAACCGTTAAAAAAAAAAATTTGTAGGAAAAAAAAAGGGAAACAAAAAAACGAAAAAACAAAAAACAAAAAACGCTACATTGCAAGCTACAGTAGTCTGCTACAGTGTCATAAGACACAGATTTACTGTAGCAAGGGGCCATGTGCTTTGTTTATTATATAATTATAAAAAAAGTCTCACTAATTTATTTATTTATTTTGTCTTCCATCACTAATTTACACTTTTTAGACTTTCATAAATAAAAAATCACCAAAATACTTAATTTAAATATAATTATTACACTTTTTAACCTTCAACTTGAGGAAAAAAAAAATTAACTTTCCACCATATAATTAATTAAAAAAATTTCAACATATTATTAATAACTCTTTTATTCTTTCATAAATATAAAAAATTATATGTTAACTTACATTTTCAATGAGTATATAAATTAGAAATATGAATATGTATAAAACTATTTAAAAACATTTAATATAATTATTTTAACCTACCATATATATACGAGACTAAAATCTAATAAGTTTAATCAGTAAGTTAAATAAATAATGATATAAATGTTTGCAATACTTTAAATATATGGTACTTCAACATGTAATAAGACTTATCTAATCCATATGAAGTTTAAAATGAAATATCAACTTTTAAAATATTTTCAAAATATAATGTTTTGTGTCTGCTCGTGTATATACATGGGTCCAAAACATCTATGTTTCTAAACTATCTTTATACACACTAAAAGAAGGTTAATTTAACGACTTATTAACCAATCACATCTCTCTGTTTCTTCAAATTAGAATTTGCATATGTCATCAACCTATTTACATTACAACATTAAAAATCTTAATTATTATTATCCAATCCAAATATACCTATATATCTTTTTAAATCTTTTAATATTTTAGATTAGTCCATATCTTAAATTCAACATTTATTTGAAATATATACATGACCTTTATTTTTACCCATACGATAAGTTATATAATAAGTTATATAAGTTGTTTATGACTTTTACTAGCACAATATCATGGGTTATTGCAATCATGGGTTATATTTAATAGTAAATGATTTATTTAAAAAATCAATATCAACTAGCACAATAAATTCAAAGAAGCTAAACAAATGTGTTATTGCCATCATTGGTTCAAGCATGACCGTTATATACGAGAAATAATCCATTCATGTGAGTGCAAAAAAGGTAAAAATTATTGATAAAAAATAAGGGTTGCCAAACATGCCCTATCCATATTTCAAATACATTAAAATTGCATGCAACATGCTCATTCAGGATGAACTCAATTATGCAAAAGACAAATTGGAAATAGAACATCAAGCATTACATGCAACTTTGACAACAGAACAAATAAAAGTATACACCACCAGTATAAATGCAGTTGCACAAAATTCTGGAGGTGTTTTCTTTCTATATGGATATGGTGGCATAAGAAAAACAATCATATGGAAGACATTATCATTCAGCTATTCGATGCAAAGGATACATAGTTTTAAATGTGGCGTCAAGTGGAATAGAAGCCTTACTACTAACAAGAGGAAGAACATCCCATTCAAGATTTGCAATTCCAGTTAATCCTACGGAAGATTCATTCTGTAATGCCAATGCAGAAAGTCCATTGATAGAATTATTAAGAGAGGCTAAATTGATTATTTGGGACGAGGCACCCATGATGCATAAGCATTGTTTTGAAGCTCTAAATCGAACAATGAGAGACATAATCCAGGGACCAAATTCCCACAAATTATTTGAGGTAAAACAATTGTTTTTGGGGGAGATTTTCGTCAAATCCTCCTGGTCATTCCAAAGGGAAATAGAGAACTGATGATATATCCCTCCGCACGTACGAAGACATCTGTATACGAAGCTTGTAGGCAGCAGCCTATGCGAAGATTTACTGTTAGGAAAGGATAATCATTCCCAAAAATACGGAGACGCCTCCCGCAAGAAAAGGAATTATGTTACTAAATAAACGACACATATCTTAAGCAATAAAATCTTCATAAAGATATGCTTAAGAAAAAATAGGACTTATCCCTAATAGGGTTACCTATAAAAAGAGGATAAACCCTCTCTTAAATTCGGCATGATGATTTTCCCTAGTCACATCCGAAAATCACCAACACATCTTGAATACTCTTGGCGTAAAGAGAGTTCTCTACTTTCGGGGAATCGCCAATAAATCATATAAACAACAATCTAAGCCCTAAGGCGTAATCACGGTTTGGTGTTCAATCAAGAACAGATTGTCTATGCTTCTCTAAATCATGCATTTTTATGGGATAATTGCAAGATTCTAACATTGACCCAAAACATTTCTACAAAGTGGGTCAAACAATCTTTGCAATATAGATCAGTCCAACGGATTATGCAATGGAACAAAATTGAAGATAACCAAATTAGAAAAGCATGTGATTGAAACAGAAGTAATATCAGGCAACAACATTGGATACAAAACTTATACTCCACAAATGAAGCTAATACCATCGGATAAAAGAATAATATTCAGATTTCATAGAAGACAATTCCTATTGGTGGTTTATTTCGTAATGAAAATTAAAAAAAGCCAAGGAAAATCTTTATCAACTGTTGGTTTGTATCTATAACGTCCAATTTTCACACACAGAAAATTATACGTTGCAATCTCTCGAGTTAAATCGAAAAAAGGTCTCAAAGTGTTGATATGCAACAAAGATGGCAGATCAAAAACTGAACATGCTTTGAGAAGTGATATTTACACTAATATTTTTACTTGTCTTATTAAAACTGAACGTGCATTTAACTTTGTATCCACATCCCTCCTAAACCTCTATATTTGCAAAAATCTTCCTTCGTACACATGCACCAAATAAAAACAACCATGGACCAAAAAATCAATCATTAAACAAGTTAATGAAATCAAAAAACAAATCTGTCAGGTCAAAGCTATATATGCCCTCGTCCCATTTCGAACGACGATCTATATGTAATTATGTATAATGAAGCAACTGTGAAATTATCATCGGTACTGTAGCCTCACTTCTGCCACCAACATGTAAAAACATTAAATAAAGATGAGGTACCATTAATCTTACTCACACTTCACCAACCACTACTTGTTTCCCTACAATATATGTATAGATTATAGAAGGTATAAAGATAAAAGCATAGTTTTTTTTCGTAAAATAAGAAGGGTGCTCCTATTTCCATCTTCTTTTTTCCAATATACATTTTTTAATGTACAATAAATAATGCATACTGAATAACTGTTTATTGCACGAAAAAGGATATATATATATATATATATAGGAGAAAAGGAGGTGGAAATAGATACCTACAATAAAAAAATATAGTCCGTAGAAATATCACCTCCACACTATTTACAACACTTAAAAGCAAGGTAACCATATTTTACAACAAATTTAGTGTACAAGTATAAAAAAAAAAACCTCTTAAATGTTAAGTAATGCGAATTTATCATAGCCCTTATTTCATGTGAAAAACGTATATGAAAAATAAGTCACAATGTACAAACATCAAACATAATCTTCTTTCTAAATAAAACTTGAACGCCATATTCTTTTATTTATAATACATTATAAAGCATCTCATCGACGCCATCATCATTTTGCCGCATTGTGCGGGTACCCATCTAATTTTATATATATATATATGTGTGTGTGAAGATATTGAAACTTTAAACGCACATAAACAACCCATGAAAAAAAGTTGGGTTTAGTGTCTGGTGATGCAATGAACTATCCCCAAATGTTTATGTTGTGAATGAACTATTCGAATGTTTATGTTA
>JAOEHQ010046799.1:0-11266 GCA_025447715.1 Asclepias incarnata
GGAGGTCCTTCTGGAAACAGCCTCTCTATCTTTGGGTAGGGGTAAGGCTGCGTACATCTTACCTCCCTCAAACCCCGACTGTTGCCGGGATTGAGTAGCGGTTGTTGTTGTTGTTGTAATCATCTCATCTTCGATCCAAAAAATAACAATTCAAAATTCGAATTCGAATAAATAATAAATAAAATAAATTATAGAAACAGATAAAAGTGTATCTATATATATATATTATTAAATTAAATAAAATAAAATTAAAATATTAAAAAAATATATTAAGAAAATAGATGGATTTGAAGGTGAGAGGAGTAAACTGATTAATGTCATTATTTTGGAGTGTCATTCGTCAACTTGCAGAAATTGAAGCCATGGTATTCTATTATCTTCTTTTTCCCCCCAATAAAATTATGTATATATATATATATATATATATTATAGATTAGATATAGATGTGTGTGTGTGTGTGTGTTTGATTATAACATATATTGCTGATTAATAGTTTATAATCTTGTGTTTAGGGTTTTTATTTTTGAAGTTAATTTTTTTATGTATATTTATTAGGGTTTGAATAAAATTGGGTTGCTTGTACCTAATTCAGTGAAATTTGTATAGTGGCATAGTTGTGTGTGTTGTAGTTCCCCGAACAGGTCTAGTTTTACAGTCATGTCATCGAAAACCGGTGTTACGTCATTGGTTTCGATCTTGAAATAGGTCATATGCATACTTTTATGCGACATAGCAAATAATATGTGTTAGAAACGGGAAAGGTAAATCACAAGGATTTAACGTGGTCATGTCGTATTGGATTTATGAACAAGTGTTATACGATGGAACCCTAGTTATGAATATTCCTACTAGTCCTTGTTCACCCAGGAAACATGTTCTGGCCCTCTGCCTGCTCCGTTTGGGGTTGGCAACTTCCAATATGGGCCGGCTTATAACTATACAATTCCAAGTCATAATCTAACACATACAATAGCAATGATTGAAAGTTTGATACATACAATGCCAAATATTATATTAGGATACACTTTTTAGATTCCCGGGTAAAGCTAGATACATCTAAAAATACGTATTCCTTTTGGAAATGTGGTTGACATTTGAAAATATTGTGTTTTTTTTTTTAATTTATTGTATGCAGGCAGCTACTTCAAAGAAGGTAATAACACGGGATGAGTGGGAGAAAAAGCTTAATGATGTTAAAATTCGAAAAGAAGACATGAACAAGTTGGTTATGAATTTTCTTGTCACCGAGGGTTATGTTGATGCAGCAGAGAAGTTCCGAAAGGAATCTGGCACAGAACGTATCCCTTTTCGTCTCTTTGATGAGTTGTTTGTAATCATGTTAAATTATCGACCCGGCGATTATTTTTCTCCCTTTATTGAAATTCCTTATAGATGAACAGCAGATATAGACCTTGGAACTATTACAGATCGTATGGCTGTTAAGAAAGCAGTGCAGTCGGGGAACGTTGAAGATGCAATTGAGAAAGTTAATGATTTAAACCCTGAGGTTAGTTGATTTAATTTATTTTGTGCTTGCTTTTGTTACTTTCTCTATATTTACTATGTAGCAATATCAAGCTAGAATTACTTGTTCACCTTTTATCATCATTGGAAACTATTGATCAGATTGGTTTTGTTCTGCAAGGTTCTTCCACTGTTGTCATTATTCAAAGAGATTCTAGGCAATATACTATCTTCTTTCTGATTTCAATGAGCCTACTAGAGGCGGCCATTTCAACCTATTTATGTAAATATGGGTCAATTGGGTTATAGTTTATTTTCGAGCGGTCCAATGGTTAAACTTATTAAACATCGCTGAAGGGGAATGGGTCAAACAGATTGAAAGCTGTCCAATGTGAACTCATGTGTTTACAGTCTTCTATATTGTGTTATGAAAGTATATACATTAATCATTGTTTTAAATTCCCAGCCTATGTGACCTGTTGCTTAACCAACCTGACCCACTTATTTACCACCCATATGGACAATTTTTAAAACCTGATGGCACTAGCATGTGTCATTTACCGCTATGTAATAGTTGTGGGTTGATGATGGTTTTGTTTACCACATTGTTTGTTTCTATCTTTTAGGTTCCATTTCTATGATGTAAGTTTAAATAGTATTGGGACCCACAAACTGGAGGAAGATAGTTTGACAAATGGAGTCTGATTTTCTTCATCTTTTAACTTTTATTGTGTACTCTTGCTTGATCAAAATGCTAACGCGAAATGTATTTCTATGCAGATTTTGGATACAAATCCCCAGCTATTTTTCCACCTGCAGCAGCAAAGATTGATTGAATTGATTCGGAATGGAAAGGTTGAAGAGGCTCTGGAATTCGCCCAGGAGGAGCTCGCTCCTAGGGGAGAGGAAAATGTAACTTCTTTGACCTATGCATTTTATTTTCATTTAAGTTCTCACAATTGCCACATTAAAAAGATAAAAAGAAGTTCCTGCTTAGACTTAGTTCAAAGTGACCTATTTGCTTGTTGTCATCATTAAAAGGTTCAATGATATAGGCTTAGATTCATAAGATATGCTCATCTTGTTCTTGAAGGGGATTTTAAGTATTTGAGACGTAGGATTGTAGGAACACATTTCTAAATAACAAATGATGTGCTCATAGATAGTAAGCCTAGATTCCTCTTGTACTCTTATTTTAGTCTCAGTCCCACTTGGGCCTTTCAAACAGAGTATTATCTTGTTCTACCTCTTAAATACTAATTGTGGTTGTATTTACACTATTGTTTGATGCAATTATGTATAAAAGTGAATGTTTTCATATCAGTTGAAGTTGAAAGCAGTTTGTTTGACACTCATAGTCAAGTACAAAAATCAACATATGACAGAGGGGGTATTATGTGCAGGTACTTTGGAGTAGGGACATGCTAACTTTAACATGTCTGGACATGATGAGAAGTGATAAAACTTATATGAGTTCCCGGGATATAATTGACTTTAGACTGCTTTTAGTTGATCCCGAGCCTTTTATGGTTCTTTCAGGGACACAATTAGGTTTTATACCCAAAAATCCGTTCATCTGATATATAAAACTTGCAAATCATTGTGGTTCAGTAATTCGTAGTCGATTTATAGAGTCTTACACCCAGTGGATCTTTATGGTTCAGTGATTTGTATTGATTTATCGAAAAATTATAAATTTGTAGGATATCTAATTTCTTCTTTATTTAGAATAAGACACCGAAAAAACATAGTTAGTTTCATTCGTTCATACCTCATCCTATGATCCCATCATTTTTCTCAGAGCAAGTAAATGGGGCCTGCAGCTGTTATCATATTGTATCAATGGAACCCACAGTATATAAATGTTATATGGTCCTCAGTGTATTCAATATATTTTAATGATAAGTTCTCACCATTGCAGCAAAGCTTTTTAGAAGAGTTGGAGAGAACGGTTGCACTGCTGGCTTTTGAAGATGTGAAAAATAGCCCTGTTGGAGATCTTTTAGACATATCACAACGTCTAAAAACTGCAAGCGAGGTCAATGCAGCAATCCTTACAAGTCAAAGCCATGAAAAAGGTTAGCTCTTATCCAATTATTCATGAATAGTTTGATCAGCCTTTGGATTTTATGTTTCTTGTGTCATACATAAGTTGGTGGAAACTTCAAACTAGCATAATCTACCTGATGGGACACCTTGGCTCATATCTGATGGTTCATGGGATACTACAGAATGCATATGACAAAATGGGTGGGTTGGGGGAGGTATTAGTTATTGGGTCTCCCCATGTAAATTTTAATGCAGGTTAGAAAGGGTTGGTTTCACCCATCAATCCCGTTGTCTATTTTTAGTTGCATTCTCGAGTATACTTTGGGTGAGTTTTTCTGAACCATTTGACCTTTTTTTTTCGTTGAGTAAATATATTAGTTTTACGTTTTTGACCTGTTTTCTGTTAAATTTGGAAATTTACCTTTGCAATCAGCACGTCATATGGATGTGCTGGTATTTATTTAAATGGGGTCCACCTAGTTGAACCAGTTCCAGTTGAGATCGTTATCTTGAATATTTCTGCATGATTGCTTGGTATACAGTATACTACCTAGGAACAGTAAAATGGTGGACGATGGAAATTGTTTTACATATATTACAAATCGATTCTGAGTTATTTCATTCAGAATGTATATAAATTAATTGTATGCTAAGTTTGACCTCAAGGGTCAACACCTGCTCTTTTATTGGACTAGCATGGTACCCGCGCAATGCAGCGGCTGTGTGGTGTTGACGGTGGTAACGGGTGGCCGTGACAACTGGTGGTGGTGACGGCGAGTAGTGTAGACTATTGATGTAAATATAATTGATATAAAATGAGGTAGTGTAGTTATTTTAAGAGTTGAGGGATAGATGTTGTAAATTATTTCATTAAGGGTATTTTAGGTATATTAAATGAAAATGTTTAAATTAGTGAATAAAGGAGGGGATAATTTAGAAAAAAGAAGGGGGGTATTTGTGTGTCATATCTCATATAAAAAATTTCAACATTTCCAAAAATAGTAGAGGCTATAATTTTTATAATATAGTAAAGATAAAGATAAATGGGTCTATATTTTTTGTTTTAACAATTGGATCATTGTGGTTTGGTTTTGAACCACTATTTTATAGTCCAACAATACATGAATGCTTGTGTGATGCCACACTTGTGTCCAAATGTCCAATCAATGATTTTGTCATACTTTTGAATTGCCTTTCAAGAAAGCTATTTCATTTTGACAATTCAAACACGTCTGTGAAATATTAAGGGGGTGTTTGGTTTGGTAGTGGGAATTGCTATGGGTATGGGAATCAATTTTTAAACCCAACCCCTCGGGTGGGTTTTGTACATATGCCTATTTTCTTGGGGTTGATACCTGATTTTGATACCTAACATCATAAACCAAACAATCTTAAGAGAAATGGAACCCATTCTTTCATTCCCATTGTTGTAAACCAAACACACCCTAACCAATTTGTTTATTGTGGTTTAGTTTTCCTAATACAATATTTCAACACTAGTTGTCTGTCCTAAATTAGTCCGACTTGCTATAGATACACATGTGGTATTAAGAATAGAAAAACAATATTTCATTGATGTGTCAATGTGGTTAGTTTTCTTGACACTGACACGATGCAATGGTTCACAGACCCGAAGCTGCCAAGTTTATTAAGAATGCTTTTGTGGGCTCAAAATCAGCTTGACGAAAAGGCAGCTTATCCACGCGTCACCGATCTTTTCACAGCTACTCTTGAGGACCCGTCTGTTTGACTGAATCAGATATTCACTACATGCAAAATGACGGATCAAAAAGCCCTGTGATACAGAAACTTGGGGTTAGTGAGAGAGCTGAAAATGTTCTCATGATGTGTTGCAATCTTGAAATGTTATAATGAATTATCAGGGGTCCATGTTTTAGAATGAAAACCCTTCTGGGATCTCTTGTATAATAAAGGATTTGTAGCACGATGGTTGAATGTGAATGAATCGTCTCTTTGTTTTTGAATCATCCAGACAAACTTATGACTTGCTAACCAAATCTTCGGGCACAAGTTATTACAGTATATATGCACTAGAGTATATATAATACTTAAAACTGTTATATACAAAATCCGAATGGCTTTGTAGAAGTAGTCCTTCTACTAATGGGTAGGGGTAAGACTGTCTCTTTATATCTTACATTTTCTCATGTAAAGTTTAAATAACTTCAATAAAAACACCAAAAACTATTCTACGCTTCCCTATTGCCATTTTCCTAGCATAGAACCCCCATATTTGGCAGCATAATCATATTTAGACGATCAGTACCGTGAGATTGTAATTTGCAATCACACAAATTCGAACAAGACAAAACTTTCATTAAAAAGAGGTTGGCGTGAGACACACAACGAACAAACCAAATGTTTGAGTAAATACTCTAATAATCAACGGAATAAACTATCACAAACTTGAAATCATACTAGTATATTGATAATCGCACTAATGCGCTCTCAGTGTAAGTATTACATATATTGTAATTTATACTTATAATAACATTTGATCTTTCAAAGCGTATTGTATGTATACCTTGTGAAAAGCATGTTTGTTTATAAATTATAATATATGGTCCTTACGGTGGTTTTAAAAAGGAGGCCAGCAGGCCACTTTAAACGTGTGGGCCATCAATAAGCAACACCCTTTGAATCAGAAAGTTAACAGAAAACAGCCCTATATGATAAGTACAATTGTGAGGTCTCACTCTAAAACTACTTTTTAAAGTGCCTAAAATTAAATGACATTGTACTATTATACCCTCTCTTATATTACTTAGTTCTATAGTCGTGTTCGAAACCCTTTGTTTTACATATAAATAAAATGCAAACAAACTAAAATCTAACTGTTAAAACCAGAATTCATTTGATTAATTGATTTCCGTTTAACATCAATCAAATAATATAAGATGTTGCTTATTTCTTTTGAAAAACTAGTTTGCAGTTACAGTTTTTCTTACTACAATGTGTTTGACAAAATACATATACCCGGAGCAAGTTAAGTTTTCAAAAGATAGAACAACATTAATTAAGCCGTATTTAAGTAATTAAATTTTCATAAATTTAAGCGATTTTTCAAAAGCTATTAGCATATGGTTTAAGAATATATATAAAAGCCCTCAAATAATATTTTCGAAATGTCGGTTGACAAACTTTTATACGGATATAAGGCCATCTCCAATGGCACACTCAGTATGCTCAAGCATACCGGCCACGTCAGCAACACGTCAGCAAACTGTTACAGCAAACTGAACCAACATACTGAACTCATTTTACCTCCAACCCAACATACTGAAACTCAGTTTGTCCATGCCACATCATCATTCATATTTAATTAAAAAACACATTATATTAATTAAAAAAACATTATATTAAATTTAAAAAACAATATATTAAATAATTGAATGGTCCACAATTAATTGATGGCTTTTTGAATGGTCAAAAAAAAAAGGAGTACGTAATTGGCCCACAATTTCCTAGCATTTCGGTTTGCATGGATACAAATTGACGTTTGCATATTGTGATGATACTGTAAATACAACCGAAGCAAACTGATGTTACAGTTTGCATATTGTGATGCTATCTCCATTGGAGATAGCCTTATGCTTATAATATAATATAGATATCTATTTTTAAAAATAATACAGTACATCAATTTTATCCTGATATGATTTTTTTTATAAGTTGATTTGTTAGAGTTATGAAAAAAATTAAGACTAATATTGTAATCCACTTACAACATAACGAAATGATTGTATTTCGTTTAATTACATACCATATACAACGTGATATTTAGGTAATAGTTAGTTGTATGGATGGTAAGATTATCCATCTAAATCTAAATCTAAATCCCGGTATATAATAGAGATGGAGAGAAAGAGGATCCACGGAACAATCCACAGTGGAATATAGATGAGGGGGATATATGACTGTTGATTTTCCTTTCCATGGACGGTCCTCACTTGTAGTAAACAAAGCAGTTATCAACTACATGATGTCAAGTCGAGATATATTTTAGCATGGAGAACCACAAAGAAGGAGTTCGTTCATGTAACTCCTATATGGTATATGAGGAACCCATCAATTATAAAGTCGTGGGTTCAAATCCGTTGTGGACAAATTGTAAATATTGTGTGGTTTACAGGGATGAGCAAAAACCAAACCGATAATCTAAAAACCGATCCAAACTGAAAAAAAAACAAAATCAAATCCAAACTGATTGGTTTGGTTTGGTTTTGGCTTTCTGAAAACCGAACTTCTCAGTTCGGCTTTCAGTTTCATATGACAAACCGAACCATAAAACTAAACCGAACCAAAAGTATATATATTTTAGTTTATTTTATATTTATATCATTTTATTATTATTATATTTGATTTTTTTTTTGTGTTTTCCATGTAAAAAAAAAATAAAAATAAAAATATATTTTAAATAAAAATGCACAATAAGATTAATTCGGTTTATAAAAACTCATATTAATTTCAACATTTAAAAGATAGAATAAGTTAATGAAAATCACTTGTTTAGTTTATTTATCATATTATTTGCTCAACGAAAAATATTGAAGTTGAAAAGGCTAGGTTTGATTTGGGTTTAGGTTTATATTTCTGCATAGAAATCACAATGATAGCTGCATTTTATTTTATTTATTTATTATTATTACTTTTTTTATTTTTTAATCTTTTTAGCTGAATTTGATTGTTAAAATTGGGGAATGTATATAAATTAATAATGGCTCTAATAAAATTACAAGATAAATTTTAAAAATGTTTCCTTTCTTTCCCTTTTTTCCGAATATACAAAGTATAAAATTAAAGTTAACAAATAAAAGTGTGAAAATGGGCTATATATAACTATATACTATATACTACTAGAAGGGTATCCGTGCAACACGACGACTGGTGGTGGCGATGGCAACTGATATTGGTGGTGGCGGTGACTGTTGATGGTGGCGGCGACGACGACGACGACGAATGGTGTAGATAATTAATGTAAAGGTAATTGATGTAAAGGGGTAGTGTAAATATTTTAGGAGATAAGGAATACATAGTGTAATATGTAAAGGGGTAATATGGGTATTTCTCATATCCAAAATATATAACTTTCAACATGGGTTTACAATTATTTATATCTGTACTACCTTTTTTTTTCAACTAGGAAGTTAATAACCCCAAAATGCTCATCTCCTTTTATTCATTAAAATAAACATCTCCACTTAAAATCAGGGTTGTCAAAATCGACCGGATTGGCCGAGAAATCGGGATCGAATTGGAGATCGACCGTCTCAGAATACGGGTCGGACCGGATCGGACTAAAAATCGGTCAACGACTCAAAATTGGGTCAACATTGGTAAAACTCGACGGACTCGGTCAAAAATCGGCCAACTTGGTCAAAAATCGGCCGATTCGGGTCAAAACTCGGGTCAACTCATGTCAACGTTGTTTTTTTCCCTTTAATAAACTTTTAATAAATCCTAAATTGCTTTAAGTTTATGTTAACTGTTTGAACTATGAAGTATTATGTTAATATTTCTAAACAATTATATTTAAATTTGATGTTTTTTTTTACATATAATTTCATAAATTCTTATTTTTATATATAAAAAACTCAATCTGATTTCTCCCGGATCCGATCTCGAGTTTTCAAAAAATCCTGACTTTCCTCCTCGCCGATCCGATATCGAGTTCCCCAACCTTGCTTAAAATATCTATAATATTCCTAATGAAATAAGTTATAACATAGATCCTTAAACTCTTAAAATAACTACACTACTCCTTTTATATCAACTCCCAAAATGGCCCAGACCGCTGCCGCCGCCACCAGTCACGCCACCACCCTTTCCAATCACCGTCGCCCCACCACATCACAGCCGCTACATTGCACGGGTACCCTTCTAGTTATTATTATTAAGTAGTATAGATAGGTGCACAACGTACAAGTGTAGATGCAAGTAACTGAAAAAATGAAGTACCAAGAACTGGATGACGAAGCACAGCCATAAATACAAAATGTACAAGTAGGGAATGCACAAAGTACAACTTATTTTAACAACAGCATAAAAATCATGAAATCTAAGCTAGTGAAATCCTAAACCAAAGTATAAAATGGGAACTCTAACAATCTACAAATATCGATTAACCCCCTCCAACTTTGTTTCTACACCAACAAAGACACAAAGTTTATTACCATCACATATTCATCTCAAACAAGCACTACAACACTTTAACAGCCAAATAAGTTACTGCAAAAGAAGACCAACAAAGATGGCCGGCGCCGGCGAATCCGTTGCCGAGCAAAACCCAGGTCAGTTTTCCGGTGATCTTTAATAATGAATATTAAATATATAATAAAAATTTTTTAATGTTGTTTTATTCAGGAATGTGTGATAAGAAGATGGAGAAAACAGTGATAAGAAATAAACATGGAGAGAAACTTGTGGGTGTATTACATGAAACTGGTTCCAAAGATATTGTTATTTTGTGCCATGGCTTTCAATCTTCAAAGGTTTGTCACTTGTTATTTTCTGCTCATTTTTTTGGACTTATAGGCTATCGACTCGAGTTTGATAAGCTAATAGGGTGTTTGGCTTAGCTTATTTGAAGAAGGTTTATTGGCTAATAGATTCGGTTTTATCATTGATAAGCCCATTTTTTGTGGCTTATTTTATGACTTCTAAGCTTCCGTTGACAAATAAGCTTAAAAACCCAAAAATAAGCCACAAAAAATGAGCTCATAAAAAATAAGCTAAGATCAGCTAAAGTCAAACACCAACATATGAGCTTATTGGCTTTTTGAAAAATCTGGCAAGTAGATAAGTCTAGAAAATAAGCTAATCCAAACACCACCTTACATGTTTAGCTCAAAGCTTTTGGGGGACAAAAAACCACCCAAAATGGTGCTGAAAGTTTAAAATAATCATCTGAATATTTGCCTACTTCATTCATAAATCTTCATTATGTATATATGTATGTATGTAGGAAAGCAGTACCATAATGAGCCTTGCTTCTGCGCTAGAGAAAGAAGGGATAAGTGCATTTCGTTTTGATTTTGCTGGAAACGGGTAATTTATGAATATGTAACAGACATTGACAATCTAAATTATAGTATTTAAGCAAATTGGGCCTCCAAGATTAGTGTACTTTAATAGACTTGAAGACATATATATAACCTCATTTTTCTAAGGAATGCGAGAACCAATCCTAACCCTTGATCTTAGGGCGTATTTAGTCGAAGAAAATATATCGAGTGACCTTTCTAATGCGAGAACCAATCCTAACCCTTGATCTTCTCTCTGTGTACACACACACAAACTTCTACAATATGACAAACTGGCAAAGGACCTGAAGAGATAATTTAGTGTAAAGTGAATTTAGTGTGAGTAAAGTGATTAGTATGCAACCCAAGGACCTTGGTCCGAGTGGTATGTGGGGTGACCCATCAACCAAAAGGTTGTGGGTTCAAGTCCTATGGTGGACATTTTGTGTGAATTTAGTGTAGATTTGTGGTTAATTTGCCTTTCCAAAAAAAATAAAATAAGGTGATTAGTATGCAAGTATCAGTACTCGCAGTCAATGTAAATTAAAGATTTCTTGAGAAATTGCCTTTGGATCTGTTGGACTTAATTGTTCAACCAAGTTTGATTGTGTAATGGGTCAAAAGTGTCAATAGTGTTTATGTATTTAGAGTCAAGTTTGTAAGGTTTATAAGTTAAGGGTCGTATTGTGTCAAGAATAAAGTAAATAACC
>JAOEHQ010046800.1:0-11266 GCA_025447715.1 Asclepias incarnata
GTATAGGATGCAGTGCTAGACTCCACTGCCACCCCCCTAAGAAAAATAAATATCAGAGAATCTCTATTATCTATATCTCTATCATCTATATACATCTATATCTCTATCATCTCTTTCATCTCATCATCATCTATCATCATTTTCTATCTCTCTATAATCTTTTTTTTGTTGGATAGATTGATAAATCTGTACCACGAGCTTACTAATTTCACCGTTCCACCACCTCTTGCCAGAGAAGATAAAAGAAAACATTTCTCCGGTGTCTTCCAGTTACAACTTCGGCGAAGACTCTCACTCCGTCGAAAAGTTTGCCACGTCACCCAAGTCTGTTTAATTTCCTAGATATCTTACTGGATACCTTAACGGGTGACCGTTTCAAGGACCCGACCTGGTGGACATGTTCATTCTCGGAAATCAAACTCATGCTTTCTAAGTGGCAAAGCAATCACTGCCCAAGTTTCTTGATTCAAAACCCACATGTTCATTCTCGGAATCGCTAAATACCACCGTCACAACCAAGATCCGGCCACCCCACCACCGTCACCAGTGTCACCACCGTAGCCACCACTCTTTTTTTTTTTATTGATTTTTGAATCTAAACCGGATCTATGTATGTATGTATTATATTGATTTTTTGATTGATTTTTGGATTGATTTTTGGATCTAAACCTTATTATGTCTCAACTCTTAGATCTACTAACCTCACCAAATACCCCTTTATGGATTTATGTGTATGTATTATATTGATTTTCGGATCTAAGCGGAAAGAAAAAATGAAAGGTCATGATGATTCTAAACATGATGATATCATTGATAGTGAAAAAGAAAACTCAGTTGCTGATGGAAGAGAAAAAATAAATCTTGAGAGGTAAAATGATGATTATGTAAAGACAGGCAGGAAGCATGATGGTGAAAATGGGAATACACGGATTAGAGGGAAATCAAGTAAGAGAATGAAATTTAATGATTTCCTTATAATAAACACTCCAAATGAAAGGAGTAGTGGGTTTATTGATTTATGATACAATAAGTTTGGGTTAAGTACCTTTTTCGTCCATGGGGTTTCAGAAAAAACGCTGTTTCGTCCCTGCCGTTAACTTTGTTCCTTTTTCATCCCTGAACTCGAACTTCTGTTAACATTTTTTGGTCCCTGTCGTTAAGTCCCCACATAAAGGGCATTTCTGTCATTTTAATGTCCTTCTTCTTCCCCAAACCCATACACAATCAAGTTCTGAAAAAAATACAGATCCAAAAAAAAAAAAAAATTCCCAGATTTTGAAAACCCAATTCAACAACAAATGATGAAAACCCAATTGAAATCTAAACTAAAAAATAATCAACAACAACAAATCTCATCATGAACAACAACACCCCATAGCCTTCAACTATCAAATACACACCAGTTTCTCAAATCCATAAAATCCCATTACCGTATCATAACAAAATAAAAAAAAAATAAAAAATGATGTATATATATATTTCTTCAGCCACAAATTACAGCGCGAATCGTTGGATCCGAAAAAGTTATTTCAGCAAGATTGCTGTTTACCTTGTAAAAAGTTTCTCCGAATATACAATTTCCTCGGTACGTTGGAATTGCATCTATGTCTTTGATGTAGACGATCGACGGTGTACATGCTCTTGCCTCTGTAAATAGGCTTTCGATCTCCTCTCTTCCTGCTTCTGCCATTGCAATATCACGAGCCGAAACAGAGAAAAATGGAACTTTAGCTTCCCGGGCTAGAGCATGGACCAATGTAGTTTTTCCGGTTCCAGGGGGACCATATAGCAAAACCTCGTCGAGTATTCCCCACTCGAGTTCCTTATTTTTACTTCTATGTACTCTATGTAAAATCTGCAAATTTCAGATCCTAATTAATCAAGCAACGAGATCATAGCCAAAGTCAAAATCAAGTATGTGAATTTCGAAATAAGAGACAAATTACCTCTTGAAATAGAGCCTTGGCATCCTCGACACCTACCAAATCATCCAATAAAATGTTTTCTGGTTCCATCTTTTTCGATGATTTGCCAAAGGGTATAACCCTGAGAAGTGATAATAAAGAAACCACAAAAATCCACTTGGGAAGCACCCAAATCAACAGGAAGAAAAACACATAAATAAACCAAGGGGTTAGCAACTTGCGAGCACGGTTCCATAAGAAATTAAGAAGGAGAGATATTTATATATGTATATATATATATATGTTTGTGGATTTGATTTGGTAGATTTGATAGATTTAATATTAATCTGGAAATGAAGTTATAAACCTAAAGGGTGTATGGGTTTGGGGAAGAAGAATGATATTAAAATGACAGAAATGCCCTTTATGTGGGGGGACTTAACGACAGGGACCAAAAAAAGTTAACAGAAGTTCGAGTTCAGGGATGAAAAATGAACAAAGTTAACGGCAGGGACGAAATAGCGTTTTTCCTGAAACCACATGGACGAAAAAGGTACTTAACCCTAAAATTTATTATGATTTCAAAGTATTTACTTCATGTCTGGAATAGTCTCACTGGTACACGGTAGTAATCAATGAAAATACATTTTGGTTAGTAGGGAATGGAACGAGACACTCCTCATCCCGGACTTGTCATTACTTTACTAAATAGTAAATACAATAAACAAACAATAATCTAATGTAATGATAATAAGACCATACCCAACAGCATCGTTTACTCAAAATTTTCTCACACGTTTTCTCAAAAAGAGGTTGGCAGTAAGGTTTTCTCACTCATTTTCTCAAGGAAAATGTGAGACATTCGCTAGTTAGAAAATGTGAGAAAAAGAGGGGTTAGGGTTAAAGTGGGGTGACGATACTTTTCAACCAATTTAAAAAAAAGTAAGTTTGTTTTTTTGTGTTTTTTTTTTTTAATAATGAAATATTTAAGGAAGATATGAAAAAGATGTATGGTTGGTAATGGTATTTTTTGAAATATAAAATTGAGAAAGAGATAATGTAATGCTAATGTGACAGTGAAAAGGAGTTTAGGGTTGAGTAAGGCCTAAGTAAAAATAAACATATTTCAATGTTTCGAAATAGGTTGAGGGTATGTTTGGCAAGGGGCTTTTAAGGAGTTTTTAAGAGCTTAAAGTCTCAATATTTAAAAAATAAGCTCCTAACTCAAGTTCCTAGCCTCAGCTTCAAGATCAAGCTCCAATCCTCAACCACAGCCCAATTTCAATTGTTTTTATCAAACATATATATACCCACTAACTACTTTAAATTTCGAACATCTTTTTTTACCAAAAAGTACTAACGTATAGAAATTGAGGAGGCGTTTGAATTAGCTTATTTGATTATGAATCCGTTAAAATCTCAAATTTGATGTTAATAGAACCAATTACCATGAAAATACTAGACTTTTTAGTCTAAATATTTAGTATTATATAACAAAAAGGTTAGCTTTTATATAGTCTTTGCACCACTTTTTATTCTTCGTACTCTTTTTTTTTTTTACCATTATGATACGTTTTTGTAATGTATGTTTATCGTTATGTATGTATCACCGATCTTATACACGTAACAAATTTTACGTATCGTTATGTTTTTCGGGGCAACGCCCGGGTTACAAAAATAATATAAAGTTTCTCATATGAAACAAATAAAAGTTAAATAATATATTGGACTAGCGTTGTGACACAGAATTCATAATGATCATATATATTTCTAAAAGTTAATAAAAAATGTTCCTATTTTTTTCTTTACCTTATTCAATCTAATAAACTAGTTATACACATTTAACGACTTCCTAAATTTTGATTATATTATTTAAGATTTGCATCGGAACCAAATGATTTCACGTGGTGTACTAAATAATTATTCCAGATCTAGAATTAATATTTTATACAGAAGAAAATCTATTAATATAATTTTCTTCAAAAAAAAATATAATTCAAGTTTTTTATATGAAAAAAACAAGTTAAATATGTTCAGATTCCAAGTGGTCCAAAAGTTGGCGAATAAAACATTAAACAAAAAACATTGAAGGCATCGAACACAACACTACTTCGATTCATGTACTCCATTTTCTTAAAAACCTGATTTAAGTAATATATAATACCACGTTTTTAATTACATCCTCTACTTAATTTGTTCTTTAATACATTAAAAACAAAAAACGTATCTAAATTATCTGTATTGCTATTAATCTTATATAATTTTAGTTTTTAAGATATTCGAGTTTAATATCAGTTTAATTCAAAACCTTTAACAACTATATATATTGCTATTCCATTAAATTTCCATATTGCAAAAAAAGTTAACATTGAGGGCGTTATCTACATGCTTGAACATGCATGTTAATTGTTAAATTAAATGATAATGTAAATATTAAAGCCATTTTTTTCCTTCTATTTTTGTCTATATTTTAAATTTAGCCACTCGAACTTTCACCACGTGCGGCCGACAGTACCTAAAAACAGCCATCTTTTCATTTTTTTAAGCCAGTAAATTTACCTTTTTACATATTAAAATGTTAAAAATTGTTTTCTATCTGATTTTTAGGTAAGCTATCCAATCAAAATCGTGCCTTATGATAATTCTCTATTTTGTTTAGTTGGGTTTAAGATCTGTAAATTAAATTAGGTTTTTGTTGGTAGGGTTAAGCCCCATATATATTTTTAATGTCGGTATTTGTAAGAAGCTTTCACTTATATTGTATCAATGTTTATTTATATTACAAATAAAAATTTTTCAGTTTAGATTAGTTGGAGAGGTCGAATCTTTTGACTTATATACGTACGATGTATCACATGATCGTTTTTGAACCATTTTTCATGGCCACTTCCAAGATATTACATAATGAGATTCAAACATAGAGACATCTTGTGAGAACACCTAAGTCTCCTGGCCTCCTGGGTGGTTATGTTAATATGTTTATTCATTTTCTTACAAGTAAATGGTAGACACTTAAAAAGATGAAAAATAAGTTTGTTCTCTTCTCATTTAATTTCCTTACTCAAATTCCATCCTTTGCAAACAAATTGTGTGAGGTTATAGCAATGGTTTAATATGAAAAAAAATCTCAACAAAAAACTTCTTGAAACATTGGCTTGTATATAATAAGATTTGATTAATAGAGTTCGTTGCAAACAAGAGTTTTTGAAACTTTGGTATTTCTTTGTAGAATCTAGCTCTCCAACTCCTCCTTATGAAGAATGGGAATACAACTTGATAACCTTTACTCCTTTAGATCCTCTATATGCTTAAAATTATGTTTTAGTTCATTTATTTCTCGTATCTAGGAATTCAATCTGTTTTATCAGCCGTGAATACATGTTTATATTTCTTCATCTCAACACAACAACAAATTGCAGAAAGCTAACATCTTGATGGACCGTCTTGTGTCATGGAATCAGTCTTGGCTCGATTGGCTTGTGCACAACTACCTTAGACCATTGTTAAGGGGCTGGTGAAGGGAAAAGAGAGATTGGTGAAGGGTTAAGGGGAGTCGGTGATGAGGGTTGGTGATGGAAGGAGGGTGCTGGCTATCGAAGGTGAAGAGGTAAAAGTGGGATTCGGATATATTATTTTATTATTTGTTTTGTTTTATTTTGATCGGGTATATTATGAGATATTATGGCCGGGTTATTAAATTTGAAGGTGATAGGTTAAGAGAAAAAGAGAAGATGGTGGTGATGGAAAAAATGATGCTGACGTAACCAAAAAAAAAGTGTAGGTGATGAGATGAAAGATTAAAAATGATGTAAACATAAGATTTCGTCTTTCTTTATCTCTTGGATAGCAAAGTTGGTAGGTATCAAGTTTTACATCATTAAATTACGCTTGAGCATATTCTTTCAAGAGTTCGTGTGTTCATGACACAAAAACCGAATATTGTTTTTTGTTTTTTTTTGTTTTTCAATCGTAAGACAATGTTATTAAACTAAAGAGATAGGATATGACTCTTTGGATCTTTCCTTGATTTGATCACAACTCTCTTCACATGCATCTGCCTTTTCTATACGGCAAAATTAAAACAAATGATGAGAAGAAAAATGTCGAGTCAATTAAAACAAGAATTTTCAATTACAAACTACATACAAAAGCATCGACAATTTAACATTACAACACAGAACCTCCCTCTCCAATGTACACAATCCCACCTATTTTTCATTTTTTCCTCCCAACTTGCAAGCTGCTTGATCCGATACCACTACGCGTGTCATCCATTTCACAATATGACTAGAAACAAACATTCTCTTTTTCGTGGCAAAACTTTCATCCTGCGTAATCTCTTATCTCTAAAGCCCAACCCATCTCACCCATCTGAACATTTTTCCAACTCTAAAGGGTAACCCGTAGTCTTTAGCCACAGCAGGCTCCCTTCGAGCCACCTCCGCTTCAGACCACACATACACCCCTCTTTCTTGTCTACTCCCAGGCACCGTGTTGTCCAGAATCACGGCCACTAGAAAGGCTATCACCATGTGGAATGACAGCAGTGTGTTCATGACATAATTTAACTGTAATCATATAGAAACCGGTTCATGAGAAGGAAAAACAAACATTCACACAAAGGTTCTAAAGGTCAAGAAATAATAAAAACTGCATACCCCTCCATATTGTGACCGGAACGGACCATGAGAGGCAACAATGTAGGGCTGGAAGTAAGTTGGAACAGGCGAGTTGGAATTTGGTGAGAGACCATATTGCTGAAAGTAGGCTGGAACCGAAAGGGAGAAAAACAAAGACAGCCCAATGATTATGATGTTGCGGGAGCTTCCAGCCTCACTGTAACGGAGATTTGACAAACCCAATGCTGCAAGCATGGCCCACATAATGCAGAGCAGCCCTGCAACCATTACTTGGGGGATTGATGCAATAAAGCCTCCTACTTTACCTGATTGAAATGTACAATAATAGAAAATTTACACATGCTCAGAAGAATACCACTAGAATACCAGTCAATGTTAGCATAAAATAATGTTTTCAGCTTCTATAGAGGCTGTTGACATACCTACTAGGGATAATACGATCAAGACACAGGCTCCCAACTCGACTGCTTTGCGACTCCCCATTTTTGTCACAGCAATTGTGTGCACATTTTCAGTCAAAGAAGTTGACCCGGTCCCAGTGCCCCACAAGCCAGCCAAAACACTACATAGACCTTCAAGACCAATCCCACGGCTAACCACACCTGGTGTGGGAGGCCTAGATGCCACCAATAAAGATGATGCATGGTATGACCCAACCTATATGGAACCACACTTCTATAAATTTACTGATCACCAACAATTACTTATTAGGTAAGCTAAAAAGTCTTCAAACTTACCGAGTCCACGGAAGATATAATAGACACCACGCACATTACAATAGCCATTTTCCAGTTGAAAACAGGTGTACCCCATTGTAATGGGTATGGAAATCTAAACCATGGGGAAGATTTCAATGCATGAGAAGCATCAGCTCGACAACTCTTCATTCTGGCAACGTGTCTTCTGCAGTGATCAGATAACATATTTGATGTTGGTATATTTACATCACAGCCATCATACTTGTAGGCCCCTGCTTCAGTTAGAAGGAAAGAGATTGCCCATGTAATAGCCAGACCCAACGGTACCTGGACATCAAATTAACAGTATATTATGTCACTTACTCACTTGAGCAGCAGTAGTGAAATTCAACAATGAAATAAAGGAATAGTTACGTTTACTTACAGCATAAATAAGAAATATGCGGTGCCCTAAAACAGATACCTTCCGCAGGTACTGAAAGACAGAACATTTAACATTGTAAGATTTTGCAACTTCCAATCAGCATTGTACCAAGTTCAAATATATGTTAACCATGAGTGAAAAATGCTGGAAGGCAACTTACTAAAGAAAACATGATAACCAATAGAATCTGCACCATGCCAATCTCAAGACATGCACCCATTTGTGGGAATCCGTAACTATAAAATGAAAGCCCAACAGCAGCAATAGTTGGAGAGACAACCACTGGGTTAATCAATCTGAAGGAGCAACACACAAATTGTGGTTAGTTTTGAGTAGCGTGGTGTATTGAACATTTGAACTCAAATGCCAGTGTGTACTAAATCTAGAAAAATAAAAACTGATGCTGTGCTTGTCCGTCGAAGTAAGGTATCTCCTAACTACAATATGCACAAGCCATGCAAGTCTTTTCACCATCGGTCATATGTACAAGAAAACAAACTTGGGTAACAGGGAATCTCTTCCCAAGATTTTTCACAGCTTCGGATTTAATCGTATGGATCATGATGACTAGCTAAATAGGTTAAGCATGTGCCAAGTTTATAGAAAGCTTTTTAACTTGTGGCACTTTAAAGCAATATGTTGTGCACAAATAATAGTTACGAAAGTATTTTTATGGAGCATCAAAGTTTGTAGCATAATTCAGAACCCCCATTGTGCTCAGAAAACAAACAGCCAATTTTAGAGAAGTTATCCACACCTCAAGAGTAACGTCATCAGTCCACTGTATCCAAGTAATGCTTGGAAAGCTGATGCAATAATTATAGCCCCCTGTAGCTCCCTCATTATATGCTTGAAATTCTGTAGTATCAAGAAAATAAAAGTTCACACATGTCATTACTCATTCAACAAAGCATGAAACCTCGTGAGAAAAGGAATCTACTGATAACTGAGACACTGGGCAAGTGGATTGATTACTGAATTATTAGATAGGAAGACTTTTTAAAGGGACAGCGGACGGCAAACATTAAGCAGAAGCCTTGTTAAAGTAAAAACTTTTGAAAAATGCTATATGCTTCAAAACACATCACAAACTCACAACATGGTCAAGTTTAAGGACAACACTGGTTGTCTACGTGGTATAGTAGCATAAATGAAGTCTTTTTTTAGAGACAGCATAGTGTAAACAGTAATTAGAAGCTCCGCTTAGGTAGGTAATTTTGGAAAAGTGATACATGGTTCAAAACACATCATAAAATGGTCTAAGTTATAGAACAAACACTGGTGATTAGCGAGAATGTAGGCTTCCACTTTTTGCATGGTTAATCAAAAAGTAGCACAAAGTTGTAATAGCTGTTGTTAGATGGTAATGGTAGTAAGGCATTTGTATCTATTCATATGAAATACAAATATGCCAAACGCCTGATCAGAACCAAAACTTTAAGCTGTCCTCATGGAACTAGCTGCAAGAGGCGGACAGGAGATATTGTTTTATATCTTGTGTCTTCTTACTTGTTTTTATCCTCATATCTCAATAGCCAACTTGGCCAAAGTTTGGTAATAATACTCTTATACAGTAGTCTACTTCCAACATGATACATATGTGCTAATAACAGCTTGTTATAGGACTAAACTATAGAAACTATATTCTTTTTTCATTCTTTTTTTTTTTTTTGGACCCGAAGATTTTAAAGATGGGGATTGAGCATTGATTATGTCAATAAAAAGCTACGTGTTACTCAACTGAAGGACAACATTAACGAGAAAATTCTTCCACCCTGTAGTTGTCAAAATTGTGCCTAGGACATGCCAAGCCCCAGCAGAGCCATTACCAGAAGGATGGCATGAGTTGTACACACTTCCATCACTTCATAGAATTCTCTTCTGGGATAAATCTTCAAAGTAAAGCTAGAATTTGGTAGTAAAAGTCAAGTAATGCATGGACCACACAGTAACCCTTTTTTCCTTTTATAACTTCTATTGGTTATTCTTCTCTTCTTGTGTTTTTATTTAATAAAGCTTCAGGGAACCAACAATTTTGAGGTACATGTTAGAATGAAACAAAGAATAAAGAAAAAAGACTTAGAAATTTGCCATAAAAAGCAACAGTTTAAGAGTGAGCATTAAGGTATGTTAATGGCCCATAAACAGTTGGTGTGTCACTATCTTACGCAACCTAGAGCCTTATCCCTACAAGACTTTTTGGCCTAAATGAGTAAATGGTCCTATCTAAAGCCATCATCTTCAAAGAATTCATAAGAAAATTGAGTAATCGTCACTAAAAACATGAAGATCATGAGCACAGAAACCATAAGACTAAGTTTTATGGCCCTGTGAATGGCAATATGCCAATATATGTATATATATATATATGTCTATAATTTACGATTCTCAGGTGGGTTTTGCAATCAAATTTATATAGCATATCCTGTCAGCATAATTTATTAAAATCATTATGTGTACCTATAAAGGAAGTTTTGCTTTCACCATACTGATAGATAACACACCAAAAGAATATGAGATACACAAAAACATAAACTTGAAACAAATGGAATAAATTAGATAAAACTTACATTTCCATTCAATCCAATGAACTCAGGGGATTTTATTATCGCAAGTGCAGGAGCAAGAAAAACAAAAGATGGACCTTGTATGAGTGGCAATCTCGACCCAAAATATGCTTGTAAAAGCGTAGTTATTCCCGAAACAAAAAGCACAGTGGACACCACATTTGACATATCCTCCTACACCCACTAAACTTCATCAAACCAATTCAAGCAAAAGATATACGATTTCAAAAACGATAACTAAACTTCAATTACTTACATGGTCACCACCCATTGCTGGAACAATCACTAGGGGAATCAAAACCAACGAACCAATCATAGATAAATAATGCTGGAATCCATAAAAACCAATAGGAACTGCAAATATACATACATCTATATATAAGCCAACAATACTAAACGTATCAATCCAATTAGTCAATTACCAACAAACTATAACCACTTAATTATAATATATATCTATATCTATATCAATATCTACATAATATATACTTATATACCAAGGCCAGGAGTGTCTCTAAGCTCGTATTTCATATGTGAATTACGCGACACAAACTCGTCATCAACAATCTGCGGCAATGCATTTTCGGGCTGCCGGGGAGCCGTATTATCAACCGCAGCTGCAGGGGCAGCATTATTAGTCCTAGGCTTAGGCGGCAACCGCCCTGCCCCTGGCCCGTTTCCAGGCCCAGTCCCACGCTCACCCTCCCTCTTCTTTTTCACAGACTGATCCTTATCCACTTGCACCTGCACTTGAGCATTCGCCGGGGCCGGAGCCGGAGCCGGCAACCCGTTAACAGCTGGATGTACGCGTCCGGTTTCAATATCAACAGGAGACCTGGTAATTTGACCGGAATCAGTAGCATTGGTTTCTCCGGAAAACCTAGGACGGAAACCGGTGCGTTTGGCCCAAGAAGAAGGAGGCATTGCTGGCGCATCAGGTGGGTATGGGCCGGATTTCGGGAGCTTATTCGGGTCGGGTTTATCCGCCATGGGTTTTGTATAGTTAGTAGTTAATGTAAATTCATGGTAGATC
>JAOEHQ010046801.1:0-11266 GCA_025447715.1 Asclepias incarnata
CCCCCGGAACGGCGTAGCCGTTCGATTAAGGGCTACGCTCGTACCGTCTCCATCCGTTTTCAACACATAACCCATAGAAATTTAAAAAAAATAAAAAATTAAATTAAATTTTTTTTGGAATGGGTTTTTGTTAAAAAAAAATCAAAAAATAAAAAATAAAAATAATAAAAATAAAAATACATACCAAAAAGAGGAGAGATAAAGGAAAAATGTGTGACTGAGATTTGTCCCTTAGTTTTCACCATTTTTCTTGTTTTCAAATGATTACATCCCTGTAGATATATCACTTTCAATATAAAAACTTGAAAATTTTACTGGTTAATTTCAGGCTTTTTATTTTCATTAACACAAACGCTTGGTCAATTTACTTTAAGGGAAGTAATGGATTGGATTCATGAGAGTTGTTTTGCCGGTAAACATAAAAACCTCCTACAAGCTATTATATTTGTTTGGTGGTGGACTCTATGAAAACATAGGAATCAAGTTGACTTCAAGGGGGCTCGGATTTTAGCAAAGAGGTGTTTCAATTCATAGTTTCGGCTTCCTTTTTCTGGATTTCTGTTATATCTAGGAAATTATCTATTTCTTGGCACTTCTGAACTACTAGCCCATCTTTCTTTTTATGATTGTTTATGTACCTTCGGCATCTTGCCGAAGATTTTATTTCATATAAATAAAAGTTGGCTGTTAAAAAAAAGAGAATTTGAATAGAAAATATTTATGTTAGCAAGGGTTATAGCTTAGCAGTTTGTGTGTTGGCTTAACCAAAAGAAAGAAGAAAAAAAACTGTCAGTTCAAATGACGATTATGTAAATGATCAAACGGTGTATTATATTTGCTTTTCACAAACATATTTGTGTTACTGCCGCTTCAAGATGTGTTACCATACAAGTATACAGGTTTGACTACTAATTTACTTCTCAATAACAGTGTTTTTAACGTCAAGATATATAGATAAATAAGGCTAATATTTGCTCTCACAGTCAATATCATGGTGCACCATATATTACGTGAATTAAAGTAGGTTATATATATTGGCTCATGGGTATATATAATTAAGGGAATAAAACGAATCTTGCAGTTAGTCTAATCATTTGGGGGTTTGTTTGAAGTGGACAGGCTGGACTTAAATGTTCAGATTATTAAAAGGTAGGGGCTTATTTTAAAATTTTAGGAACGTTTAAGGTGTAATAACAGACGTGCTTAGCTTACCCCATGTTTGCTGTGTTAACGCTGGGATGTCTTTTTCCACTTTCCTTTTTCCTTTTTAGGTTTCTCTTCGCTAACCACTCTATTGATATGGACCTACTTTGTAAATTATTTCCAACATATAATCTTTCACAATAATTGACAATCCTACCTCCCACCAACAACTATTATTCCGATCCCTTTGTTCGACTCTCAAGTTACAACCAACAACACATCTTTCCTCGTATCTTAAAAGAGAGAAATGCCACATTTACAAGAAAAAGGTAAATGATATAAATGGGTATAGGACCGAAGTTTTTCCTATTTAGTTCATCGTAACAAAAATACGAGTTTTTGATTCAAATGTAAGCAGTTTAATCGAGGGTCCTCGTGAGTCCACAACCATTTCCTAACCTTTTTTTTTTTTCCAAACTATCCTTAAAATATTTACCTAATAAGGTTCAAAACCAAGACTACTTATGGGTCCATCAGAATACCCAGGATACATGACCATTAGGTCATCTTTATGGTGGTTCATATATTGATATGTAAACGATATATTGTTTTTTCATATCTAACATATATATAAGTCACATAATACGCAATGTATAGATAAATAATGCTAATAAGAATTGTAATACAACACACAATTCTTAATTACATAACGATACTTTTTAGAAGAATAATCTAGGAGTATTAGCTATTCTTATTAACATAAGGGTACAATTCTGAATATAATAAAGTGTACAATTTTGAACTCAAATCTTAGCAAACATGCATGGTAGAAGTTCTTTTTGACTTATCTTATTGTACCCTTTTTTTTTTTTTGAGGAGTTAAGAAAAGACATTTTAAACGAAGAAAGCCATTTTTACTACTTAATGTAGTAACTATAGCACTTTGACTTTTAATATTAAAGATTTAATTTTCCTTTAACATGGATGATATAATCATATATGTTACAACTTTTGTGCTGTGAATGCTGTTATTTGTTGTCTTTACGCATGTCATAAAATAAAATAAAATTATTTATGAACACCCAATATTCCGTTTTAAATTTCAGATTCAAAATAAAGATACATCGAAGTATCAAAATTTTTAAATGGCAAAATAATAACAGAGAATGATACTAACAACCAAAAATAATCGATATTTATGCGACGAACTTTAACAGAGTTTTCAGCACAAGGGTTGTTTTGTAAATCTATTTCATTAACTTTATCCAAAACCTTTGAAAGATCAACTTATAAAGGAAAATATAATAAGAACAAGGAAAATATAAACCGAAAAAGTATACCTTTTAGTAAGCTATCACTTATATTTCCAAAAGGGAAATATTAACTAATTATTAATTATATATGCATTAATGTAAATTTTTAATTAATATATGCTTATAACTAAAGCAATATTATAATTGCTTCCTTTTGTAGATTCTTTCATATATATAACTTGAGAAAGCATCCTCCAACACACCATCTCTTTAACAATACTTTTTCCTAGCTAGCTATTCATCTCCATCTTTATCTCTATTTTTGCTTTTTCAATTTTTGGGTTTTTTTTGTTTGCATCATAATTTGGACATTTAGAAATTAAATGGATTGTTCGATATGTAGCGCCATGCCTTATAATTTGAGGCCTCCAAGGAACACCATATGCGTAGCTTGTTATGAAGGTGCCAAAAGTATTATCGCCATGACAAACAAGACCGATGATCATAAGATTTCCGGGAAATTCTCTACTGATCCTTCGGTTCCTAATTCTTCCAAGGTAAATTATTCAAAGTTATCTTATTACTGTGTAATCACTTATACTAGTGTATTAGAATATTAAGGTGGTTTTCATTTAGCTTATATTGACCCTTCAAAACTACTCGTAAAACTCAAGAGAAGCAATAAGCATGCAGATTAACAGGGCCGTCTTATAAATTTCCGTGGCCCTGTGCCGTAATAAAAAGTTTTTGACCCTTCAAATACCAGTAAAAAATTCATCAATATCTCAAAAGTTGTTGCATGTATAATGAAATATTATATAATCTCACATGTCATATAGTTTATTTCTTAAACAAGTATCATTTTTTCAACAATCTCTTCATAACTATTATTGATTTTCAAATATTTATATGCACATTTTATAATCCTTTTCACTTTTCGTAGTTCATTTGCAAAAATTGGCGAATATAAAACTACAATAATTAGTTATAAGATAAAGAAACAAACTATTGCATAAATGATGACAAAAACAAGTCTTTATTATAAAATATAAACGACAATAATTAATTAGTTGTAAGATAAAGAAATAAAACTTGTCCATTTCCGATATTGATTGAAAGCCAAACACAAATTTAAACCACTTGCCTTCCCTAAAAACAATGAAAACTAGAAAAGAAATAGGAAATTAGGATTCGACATATTCAAACACGATATCAACTCGTTCACAGGTAAATTTGGGGCCTCATTAAAAATTGGGCACTGATCGGTTGAGCAGCCCGCACAGGGTCTTCACCGGGCCTGCAAATGAACTAAAGTAGAAACATTTATGAAAAAAAAAAGCAGTAAATTTTATTAACTAAAACATGATCAGATAGTGTGACAAAAAAAAAGTTTAAAAAACAAGCCTACGTGTTCAATCTTCTCCTATTTGGTATTAGTTTGCTTTCGCGATCTTACTTATTTCCGCATCAAAATCTTTTGTCGCTTGTATGTAACTTAACATTTATGCTGTTGCCTTTGTAAAATTCTTTTGGGATTAGTTTCTGAGAATGTAACTAAGTATGACCAAATGGTCATAGTAGGAACGAACAAAGATCTTGTGCATTTAAGGAAGAAACTTTGTAAAAATGTTCAAATCATGTAACCGACCAATCAAAAACTTACACGTGGCAGCTCATATGGTTTGCCATGTATACACTTTTACATGATTTGAACATTTTTACAAAGTTTCTTCCTTAAATGCACTAGATCTTTGTTTGTTTCTATAATGACCATTTGACCATAGTTAGATACATTCCCAGAAACTAATCTCAATTCTTTTTCTTGGATTGCATTATTGGTATCATCAATCATTATTAACCGTTTCATGTGAATGAAAATTGGTTGGGATTTAATAAAATCTTGAAAATTTACAGGGATTTATGATCTCATTGAAATGGTTGAAAGAGATGAAGAAGTTGGAAGAAGAAACTAATCAAAAGTTAGCATTTTTAAGTGGATTTAACGCTGCATTTAGAGATCAAATTCATACGGATATTCTTATAAAGCCCGGTGATGATGCTCCTTCCATACCTGCACATAGAGCATTACTGGTATTATTTTTTTCCTCTCTTTTCAATTCCTGGGAAATGCTTAATCTAATAATGAATATAACTATCTGTTTATATACCAAAACATCATTTAAAGATGACGTGGTTAAGAATAATATAATAGCATATAATGTAAATCTTTTGTATTAGAGGGTAGTCCGTTCTAACCATCACCAAAGTGGTATAGTGGTTAGGCATCATGTGGAGGTCTCAGAGGTGGTCTAGTGGTTCAAAGTCATGTTTCTTCAGAAGAGGTCTTAGATTTGAAGCCTCCCTAGCTAAATAACTTGAGATAGCTATGGAAATGATCACGAAGATACTCTGATTATACCACGTATATCTAAGCACTTGCCATCATCGGGTGGCTTAGACAAGGAAAAGCTCATTAGTTTACCCATTTTAACGAGCTTGACCCACATTATGTAAATACAATTACTAATGAATGAGATTCAGTTATAGATTCAATAATCTTTAGTTAAAAGCATCATCAAATATCAATTTGACACGAGAGTTTTTGACTAATAAATACAGGAGTTTACTATTGATAGCTCTTAGAATTATGGATGAGACATAATAAAATGTTAAATTATACATGGCTATTAAAATTTATTAATAAGAAATGGTTAATTTTATGTATTATTTTATTGGGTTTTGCTAAACAAAGCCCTAAGGACCGTATATAAGGTGCATTAAATAGTTGTACACTTATCATAAAATTCAGAAGGTGACTTTTGATATAGAAAGTACAACTTTTTTATGCACATTAAGTACAGCCCTAAGGGCTGCATTTAACATTTCCCTATTTTATTTTACTTTTAATTATTCATTGCCCAATAACCTTGAGGGCAATGAATAGTAAAATACATAAATAAATCTGATTCAATGAAGGGATTGTACTGTTTGTACAACATATCAAATGCATATGAATATGAATAAGAATTAAAAAAAAAAGTAACAGAATAAGGAAATAATTAACTTTGTATTCATGTCATCTCCCATGATTGGGTTGACCTTTCAAAATCATTCAACATGTTCAACTATCAATCCATTTTCTAGATGTTTATTGTAAGTTTGTAACACTTTAACCATGTTTTTTTTTTCTAAATGACAAAAAATAATTAAAAATTTACCCATGTAACTCATCAAAGATGAATATATCAAATTATCAATAATTCAACTTGATCAATTTTAAGTAACTTGGTATTCAGTGTCGTCTCTAACAAATATAGTTAAATTACTCAACAATAGATGAAGATAAGATAACTCGAATCCTAAACTATGACTGCTGTTTCAAACAAATAGAATAGAATATCTATAATCTTTTATAATTTTTTTAAGCCATTGCAGTTTAAAAGTTGTTTAAATTAATATAATATTCATTCCTTAATTTATCAAAACCACTCATTTTTCAACCATTTCATCATCTTTAATCCCAGTTACAATTTTACCCAACTATTAATATTTAGAACTATACAATAATCATTTTAACACGAAAAATAATAATTTCTGCATTATAAATCAAATGAGTCACGAAGTGAAGCAACCCGATTCACGACTACCACCATTTATTGCCGACTACGAAGTGGTCGTTCCCGCTGCATTGTGCGTATACATACCATTACTAAATTAATGTCTTCCTAAATAGACTTTACATATCTCTACAAATATATATGGTTTAGGTCATAAATTTCAACGTATTTTAAAATTTTCACAGATAGACCACATATTCATTATGTACTTTTTTATATGATACACATCAAACTTCTAAACATGATACACACCAAAGAGCCATGGCCTAGGCATATGTGAGGTGATATACATCTATGTAATATTTCTTGATGTGTGAAAAATTTGTCTATGATACAAAATACTGATGAACATGATATATATCTATGTAAAAAAATATTAAATTTTGGTGTGTATCATATATAAAAATATTTGATGTCTATCGTATTATAAACACAAAAATTAATAACGTATTTTTATGGCTTAAACCATTACAAATAACCTAGAAGGATATGCACTTGATGATGTATAATTTTGAGTAGCTTCTGTTTTGGGATTTGAGTATGCTATGTACCAAGTCTTCTGGGTTAAATTCATATGAGCTAGCCCAAACCAATCTAAACATGGTTTTGTACATAATTATTGTCAATTTATTCAAGTATACTAAACAATATATAATTTAACTTTTAGATTGCTAAAATGATTACTTAAGTATTACTAAATATTGTAAATCCCGTAGGTTATTATGTATTACTGACAAAGATTATATAAACCAGACAAACAGATGGCAATCTAATAATTTAATTTATGCAGGCAACACGGTCGAGTATATTCAGAAACATGCTAGACTCAGATGGATGCAAAGCTGCACCAAATGACACCATCACCCTCCTTGAACTAAACCACGACGAAGTTGAATCTTTATTGGAATTCCTTTATAGTGGTGATTTGGTCAAGGAAAAGCTAGATAAACATCTCTATTCATTATCGATAGCAGCAGACAAATATGAGATCACATTTTTACAAAAATACTGCGAGAATCGAATGCTTGAAATTCTCAACGCAAATAATGCGCTTGACATTTTAGAAGTATCGGATACTACTTGTAACCGCAACCTCAAGGAGACTGCATTAAGTTTTGTGGTTAAAAACATGGAGGACATAGTTTTTGCATCTAGATTTGATGTGTTTGCACTCAAGAACCCCCATTTGACAGTTCAAATTACAAGGGCATCCTTTATGGAAATAAAAAATCGAAGAAGTGACTTATGAGCTACAAATCCAGACGTGCACTTCTAAATATATATTGAGTCTGGTGTGCTGTTTTATTTTATATGATTGAATTCTCACACTAGCAACTATATATGCGTGTAAATTTA
Organism: Asclepias incarnata; assembly: GCA_025447715.1. NCBI lineage: Eukaryota > Viridiplantae > Streptophyta > Magnoliopsida > Gentianales > Apocynaceae > Asclepias > Asclepias incarnata. Next base: position 7,370 of record JAOEHQ010046801.1, read on the forward strand.
CAAGAAAAGTGTCTTGTTTGAGCCATGACCCATAAGTTAATGACAAAAGAAAAGAAACGAATAAAATATATTTATAGATATGAATGACCAAAAAAATAATATTGACACGTGTGGCAATCACATCTTTTTACTCGATTATTTTATTTTAAATTAAAAATATGTTTGTTAAATAAAAAATAAGTTCTTCCAGTTGAGCTTAGCTCAATTGGCAAGTGCTCCCCGTAAAAGCTCAGGTTGCCTGGTCAATGTGGACTTTTAAGAGAGATGGACGCGGGTTCGAATCTTGATCCATAATAATGGCGCTGAGATAGGGGATGTTTTTAGGGACGAATTGTCTGGGCTGGTAGTTAGAGTGACATTAGTTGCTACCCACAGGTACTCAGGGTTAAACGTTTCTTCATCAATGCAAACACTTTTGGGGAAGTAAAAATATGATCTTTTTAAAAAAAAGTAAAGATTATTTACCGTTGTGAAGGTATATATTATATTATATATCATATATATAATATCAATGCTCGGAATGATCTTCTCCAACCTGTTATTCTGTTAATAATATCAACTCATTTTGGGCCTCCTAGGCTCTTGTTACATTTTGTAGTTTGTAGGGTCGTAGTCGAGATTTGACAAAATTTTAAAAACCCTCTACCAATATCAAAGTGGGGCCCAAAAATAGAAAAGTTTCATCATCTACCAATATATTAAAATAGAATTCATGCATCATTTGATCGACGTGTGGCGTTTTACTTAAGCGACAAGTGTCTTTTTAAATCTATATTCAAAAATAATCCTGTTTTTTAGATATCATAAATAATTAACACTTTTAATTAATTAAAATATATAATATAATTAAAACTCTTACATTAAAAACCAATTATATTTATTGTTGCCATAATTATCTATTTCCATCGTCATTCCTATTTACGGTGGTAATTTATAATTTACAACATATATTGCTATCTATCTATCAATATACAAATACAGGATTGGGACATCCTTTGATTGACACATGACGCAGTATTTAAGCGACACGTGTTCTTTCAGTCTATATTAATAAATAAATAAATCATATATTTTAGATACCATATATAATTAAATAAATCCTATATTTTAGATACCATGTATAATTAAAACTATTTTCTATTGATAATATAATATAATAATAAAAGATAATACTAATAAAAGTCTACGAATCTATCTTTTTTCCTACTTACATCTTCTATAACTTCCATTTTAATATTAATTAATCTTATACGAATTGTGTTGAGATTAGGTTTGCCTCAAATTTTATTTTCTTATTAGTGAACAAAAAGAACTTTGATTTCATTTTATATATACATCAGATAAAGATGTTGTTAGCTTCAGGCTTCATAAAAGCCTCACCATTGAAAATAAGAAAAATGCCAATTGATCGAAGTGAATTGAAGGAGATCCAATGATGGGCTGGATGGATCTAAATCACATCACATAGATGCCACTCTAGCTGCATTACTAGTCTATAAATATATATACATACATTTGTGAACCAAAGGGTTTATCAAGCTAGCGATACATTATCGAGGTGATATACCTAAAGGTTGCGGGTGTTCTAGCTCCACTTGAGACAAATGTATAGTATGTAAAATAGCATGCATGTGTGCAGGGCTGGCCCATTAGTACTACAAAGCTAAGCATCCGTTTTTGGCTCCCAAAAGTCTAGGGTCCCTTCCAGTTCCAGCCTTCCTTTTAAAAGGGGGGGTCGATAGAAACTTCACACAGCTCTCTCCAGTAGGAATATGCCCTGTTTTTGGACCAACTTCTCCATTTAAGAGCTTGTTAACAATGCGTATATTGGCGAAAACGCAATGTATGATTATATATATACACTTAAAAAAGGAAAAGGAAACTACATACATGTGTGTGTGTGTGTGTGACTTTGTCTTGAACCTTGAAAGCACAAAGTTAATGGGTTGGTGATGCAGTCGGGCTTGCAGTTAGCCCACCCAACCCAGGCCCAACCCAAGTTGATGGTCCGTCGCTCTGTGCTCAGCTGGTAAGAAGATATTTTGCTGGAATCTTTTTTATTTTAATATTAGTATTTGAATTAGAAGTCATTTGGTTTTCTTTTGCTGATGTATTTTAGTTTTCTTTTCTTATATTATTTTCCAATTTTGTGTCTTAGGGTAGTCTATTTATTGTTGGGTTTTCTCATTCAAAAACTCAGTTTTAGTTTATGATTTTTCTGAATAAGAATTACTCAAACTTTTAGTCATTGATTCATCCTTAGTGTTAGAGCCATTTGTTTTGCGTGAGAAACTGCATCAGGTGGTATCAGAGATATGGTTTATCAAATGGCTCAGCGTGATAGCGATTACTCTCGTGTATGTAGAATCGCCGAACGAGGAAACAACAGAGATGATCCTGACTCACGTGCTCGTGGAGAGTATCAATGCATTGTCAGTAAAACCGTCGACTGAGGCAACGATAAAGCTAATCCCGACCCACTAGATCTTAAAATCAAGCGATTCCAGCAACGGATCCGAGATCTTGAGGCACCGTCGACGTGGGAGGAAACGAAACTGGAAGAACCCGTAGGGGACGAGTTATCCGGGGATGAGCAACAACCTACCAATAGCGACATTATCTATGATTCTCCTCCCGTGTATGATGAGTACGGGGAAGAGGAATGGAATTCTTTGGTTACCCATGGTGATCAGAAGTTAATGGGGTGAAAAGCTTTTTGAAGATGGTGATGGATAGGGTGGAGATGATGTAGTTGTTATTGGTGGCATTGGTGTGGCTACGGGTGATGATTTGCCGAATTTGGAAGTTCCCATATTTCACAACCGCCAAGTATGGAAAGTCCGAATTTTGAATTATACAAGTTACGATCAAGTTATTGGATGACAACAACTATATTGGAAATAATTGGTGCTAAAAGAACAATTCCATCCAGGTTCAAGTTGTTAAGATCTGATGAAGGTATTATCCTTGAAGGCCCATGGGTTGCTATTGTTGTTTTCGACAATATTGATGTTTATATGGAAACTAAATATGTGGTAATTGTGCATATCCGTGTTGGTGATAACAAGGTTAAATTAATGAAACAATTGATGTTGATGGGCCAGATCAACTGAAATATTCTCCTACGGGACCTGTCATGAAGACAAAACTTGATGACGCCACTACTAATTAGTTTGATGGCCAAAGTAAAGGGGTCAACTACGTGTGTGATCCAAATGGTTGGTTTTTGAAGTCATCAAAACTCAAGGACATGTTTTTTTCCGAAGAGGGGAAAAATGATGCAGTCGGGCATGTAGTAAGCCCACACAACCCAGGCCCAACCCATGAAAACAACCCAACTGATGGTCCATGCGGCTCAGTTGATAAGAAGATATTTTGCTGGAATCTATTTTATTTTAACATTAGTATTTGAATTAGAAGTTACTAGAAATAATACCCGCGCAATGCGCGGTGGTTGATGGTTGAAGTTAAAAGGTGATGGTGTCCGACAATCGGCTTTGCCGACCGCCGGCTCTGAATTGTCTAACTGATGTATATAAAAATTGTATTTGTTGTTTTTGATAAAAATATTATATATATACATAATATATATATATATATATATATATAATATAACATAAACATTAAATAATAAGTTAAAAATAGTAATGTTTAAAAATTTTAAAATTTAAGACACCATGTAAATGTTTTATAAGGTAATATAGATATATAAATAATATATAATTATTAAATGATAAAGTAATTAAAGGAGTAATGCTAATTATGGTAATGTTTAAAAATTTAAAATTTAAGACACAAGCCAAATGCTTTATACTAAACGTAGAGCTGGCAATTTTGACACGGACACGATAACACGACACGAAACGACACGAAGTTAACAGGTTTCGTGTTTGACCA
>JAOEHQ010046802.1:0-22168 GCA_025447715.1 Asclepias incarnata
TACATGTGTTAGACAATTCAGAGCCGGCGGTCGGCGAAGCCGATTGCCGGACACCATCACCTTTTAACTTCAACCATTAATCACCGCGCATTGCGCGGGTATTATTTCTAGTCATTTTATAATATAAGTAGTTATATATTATTTTATTTTTCATGTTAGATGAGATATCAATGAACCAACAAATTATCACGTTTATTGAGTCATCGACAGAAGTACGTATAAGAAATTTAGATGTATAGAAAGATCATGAATTAACTGGTTAGGGGTGTCTTACAATTAAGACAAAGGAAGATGATAAATCAGTGAAAAATGTTAGCCTATATAGGTTTTATGTAATTGTAATTTGTAAAACTAATGGTGTTCGCCCTGCGCTGCGGGGCCTCAATTATCGTGGTTATACGGTTTTTCTATGCTAGTGTAATTGTGTTGAATTTACAACCGTCTAACTAAAAAGTAATAACCATTATTCCATGGATAGGTTTGTTCAAAAGTTTGGCATATCAAATATATATTTATTCAAGGGCAATACCACAACCATGTCCAAAAATTTGCAATATCGAATAAATATATTTATTTTAGGAAAGGGAATTAGAAATAAAAAATTAAGGAAAACTAAAAGTTAAATGAAAGTTTCCAAAATATTAGTTGGAAACCAAAAAGGAAAAAAACAGTGCAAGAAACCAAGAAAAATCTCGAAGAAAAAAAAAAAAGGGATGCGACGTGGCAAAATCCGAACAATGGTACGTTGTGTGAGGTAGACGAATGGAACAGTAGCACGTGGGTGAAAGTTTCCTGTAGATTAGTTGGAAATCAAAAAGTAAAAACTGTGCAAGAAACCACCCCCGAAGAAAAAAGCCAAAACGGGATGCGACATGGCAAAATCCGAACAATGATACGGTGTGTGAGGTGGACAAACAAAACAGTGCCACCTGAGCGGCACTGTTCATAAGCTAATGGTACGGTGAGTGAGGTGGACGAATGGAACAGTAGCACGTGGCCACGTGGGTGAAAGTTTCCAGTACGTTAGTTGAAAACCGAAAAGAAAAAAAATTGTGCAAGAAACCAAGAAAAATCCCAAAGAAAAAAATCAAAACGCTATTATTTGGGAGGTGGACGAATGGAATAGTGCCACGTGGGGTGGCACTGTTCACAAGCTATTCCTTTAATATATGGAATAATATGACAAAATGCATGTACAGTAGTCGAACGAAAAGAGGAAAGCTTATATACATAGGGTTGTGATCAAATAAACTTAAAAAATATTAAAAATCAATGGACAAATCTTAGCCACACATTTTTTTCCTCTTCTTCTTCCCCTTTTATTTTTTTACCTTGTTTTTTTCATTTTGTATTTAAAAAAAATAATTTTTTTTATTCTTTTTAATAAAAACCCATACCCAATTTTTTTTTATTTTTTCGGGATGATGATACGGTATGGGCGTAGCCCTTAGCCGAACGGGCATAGCCCGTTTAGGGGGCTTTGCCCTTATCGGGCGTAGGGTAGCTGGTGGGGTGATAGGTCATAGGGGGTGATAGGTCATAAATGGCGATTGGTGATGGGGTGATCTACCTGGTCCTTTGAATTTATTTTTTTTTATTTTGGTTTGGTTTTTATTTAAAAAAACTAAAAATGAAAAAAACAAGGTAAAAAAAATAAAAAAGGAAGAAGGGAATGAAAAAGTAAGGGGAAATATGTGACTGAGATTTGTCCCTTGGTTTCCACCTTAATTATGGTTTTGCAAATGAATATTTACCTTTATACATATATGCAGGGGCGGTATCAGAAAAAAATTCAAGGGTGAGCAAAATTTTAAAATCCATGGAAAAAAAATCCAAGGGTGGGCAAAATTTAAAAAACCCATAAGAAAATTTAAAAAATCCATAAAAATTTTAAAAATACATGGCAAATTTTAAATTTCAGGGTGAGCATTTGCCCCCTTTGCCCACCCTTTAATACCGCCACTGCATATATGTAGAAACTTATGTTAACATTTTAATTAAGATGATAAATACATCGTACGTTATCCCGAAAACGTACGAAACATGGATCCAGAAACAAGATGTTAAGATGATCATCCAATAGAGGACGTACAAAGGAAGAGTCAAGTGTTGGGTCGGGTCATTGAAGATTTGTATTGTATATTCCAGCACTAGGCCAACAAAATGGCTTACGCTTCTAAATTTTTGTATGACAAGCTTCTAGCATGCCATTCAATTGTAACTATGAATTAATGTATCACTTCGAACACAATTAGGACAAAAACATTTTGAGTGATAAGCTAGAATGGGCTTTTGACCAATGAAGCTAAACTAGAAAATTTATCCCGTGCTTCGCTTCGGTTTAATTTGTCATGTTTATTTTTGTCAACAAAAAATTATATAACATTTGTTTTAAATATATTTTATCGAACATAAATAACCAACAATATATATTTGTTATTGTATATTAGAATATCTAATGACATCTTTTTTAAACATCAAATTTATTGACAAAGTATAAAATTGTATATCATTAAATAATTTGATCATGAAAACCGACACATAAATATCTCATATTATTTAGTACGAATCAAAACATAAAAACCACAGTAAAATAACAACGTATAATAGTATCCATTATTATTTAACACGTGATATTAAAATAACCATAAAGATGACGTTAATTATAGAAGTGTCACTGGCGAATAGTGCCAAACGGCTGATAACATAACAACTACAGTAAAATAACAACGTATACAAGTATCCGTTAATATTTAATAAATGATATTAAAAAAACATAAAGATGACAATAATTATAGAGTTGTCATTGTAAGTAGTGTCAAACGACACTGTCCATGTGCAAAATGACGGAACCTTTTTATGACAAATGAGAGTAGTTAAAATTCTTTGTAAGACACAACAACATGAATTTTAAACACAAACATGTATCTTTTTTTTTTATCAGACTTTTAAAATGAGAAATGATAATGATATCATTATTTTTTTATTAATTTATCCATAATATACAAATTTTTCATCATACGATTCAAGTCAGTAATACTTATATTTGATAAATGTATCATTTATATGATACGGATATCACTAACCTTTTAAAATTCAGATACGGTAGTATTAAAATATGGAAAATTGTTTACTACAATAGAAGGAAATAAGAAGGTTCCTTGGTTGGAACTTGGAAGTGATCCAATCTGGAAAGCCCGTAGAAGTAATCATCCCATTAACGCGTATTTTTTGTCTACTACACAAACACTAGTCAACTTTCAACATCCCTTCACCTTTTCTCCTCCTTTTTTTTTTATATTTTTTTCTTTCTTTCTTCTTCTTCTTTTGTAATATATCGATTATCTATAGTACTATATCCATCCTATATTATAAAACATTTGAGTTATGTATTAAAATTTAAAATTTAAGGTTCACAAATTTTACTATCTTACCCATATATTTGATATTCTAATAAAAAAATCAACTTTGTAGCTAGTATAATGTCATTGTAACTCTTTCTCTTACACAACCATTACGAACACCGTCATACAAAGCCGGCAGTCGGTGTATGGTCCTTAAATTTAGAATTTAAGACCAAAAGGTTATTTTTTTTTTTGTTTTTTTTCAAACAATCTAAAAACAGTTATCTTTGAATATGTATTAAATAAAGTATCATAAATAAAACGAATAAACCATTTGACTAAAAAACGGCCAAACAAAAATTATGAACGTAGGAACCGTAAATTTATGGCTGGTCCAAGAACGTAAATTTACGGTCAGACATGCGGGAATTTTTATATAACAAATGCGACATTTCCAAATCCAAATTTAGAAATCTTTAAACCATGACTACAATGAAAACAATTTAGAATTCAATCAACGTTTAGATCAGGATAGATTGGGTCATCAACAACAACAATGGTTGACTTGAATTTGTTGACTTGCACTATGATCATATCTACAGTAGCATCACCAAGTCCACCAAACTTTAATTTGTGCTAGATCTCATTAAATGCTGCATTATAAAATAAGGTAAATGTTCATTTATAAACCATAATTAAGGTGAAAAGTAAGGGATAATTTCTAACCATACATTTTTTCCTTTTTTCTCTCTTCTTTATAAATAACTGGTTTTATCTAATTCATTCAAAATCTTTTATCTCAAAAACCGTATATCGATAAATTATGAAAATTATATGGGTGTTCTTAAAATTTCGACCTCTTTCATTAGAGAGGTCATCCGATATACTTTTAATGACTTTTAATTTTTGGGCGGAGCCCGTCATGTAGATCACCCCATCACCGATCACCCCCTATGACCTATCACCCCACCAGCTACCCCTTATTAATACTCTTAAGGGCGAAGCCCACCTGAACGGGATATGCCCGTTCGGCTAAGGGCTACACTCGTACCGTATCATCATCCGAATTTTTTATTTTTTTTGTTAGTGGGTTTTATTTAAAAAAAATATAAATTTTTTAAAAAAAATTAAAGATGAAAAAAGCAAGGTAAAATAATTTTTTTTTTTTTTAAAAAGAAAGAAGGGAAAGAAGTTGGGGAAAATGTGTGGCTGTGATTTATCCCTTGATTTTTAATATTTTTCTAGTTTTTATTTGATTACAACTCTATAAAATAAACTTATTTAAATTAATCCACGTGTAGACTGTAGTAGTTGTATTAAAATAGTTTAAATTCTCATGTTTTTTAATTAGGAAGCCGCCTTTAACACCGACCCTTCTTATGTACTTCCACGTAAGAGCAAATTGAATAAAATAATTAACCAACTTGTAAATTAGTTATGCACTTTTCTAATTGGACGGTCCAAGTTAACGGGTCGACTATTGGGCCATGCTGGTCTAGTTTGATAAAAAAAAATATAAAAAATAAAGAGGTTAGATTGAAAATATTGCACTAGTAAATTTATAAAACAAGTACCTACGGGGCGTTTAGTTATGAAAAATATTTTTTAGTTTTCTATTTCTAATTCTCTAGAAAATGGAAGGAGTTTTCATCTATAGAAAACAAATGAAAATTTCAAAAACGCGTTCAAAAATTCAAAATGTTATTTTTATTTTTCATATTAAAACACATGTTCTAATTTACTTAGTGGAGAAGGGTAGAAGGTGTGGGGGGCGGGGGCAAGGGGTGACGGGGGAGGAGAGGGAGAGTTAAAATAATTTGAGTTTTATAAAATTTAGAGAATGAAAAATGAAAAATATGAAAAAACAACAAAAATGTGTTTTCTAGTTTCCAATTGAAAAGTGGAAAACAATGTTTTATGTTTTCCCGGAAATCTTTTTTGGAAAACTATGATTTGATCGCATTTTCTGTTTTTCATGTTTTCTTGAAAAACAGAGGTGTTTTCTTCAATTAAACGCGCCCTAAGCTGCTTCAAATGTCAAGTACATAATTGTATGCTATACAAATTAAGAAATGCATATACACAAATCAAAAAACTAAACTGTGCTACTGATATAACAAATAAAGAAACTTAATTTACGTTATTGCTTGCAAAATAATATATGATACCGATATGGTCTACATATAATGTGGTGGTGGATGGCCTTGACCATGAGATGGAGGAGGTTGGGATGGATAAGGTGCAGGTGGGTAGCCTTGATGTGGTGGTGGAGGAGGATAAGGAGGGTATCCTGGATAGGCCGCGGGTGGGTAGCCTTGATGTGGTGGAGGATAGCCCTGATAGGGGGCAGGTGGGTAGCCTTGATATTGTGGAGGTTGTGGTTGCCCGTATTGTTGTGGGTAACCGTACTGTGGTTGTCCGTATTGTAAATGTGGCGGCGGATATGACGGATCAATCCTTGACATTTCTTGGACCGGAGGAACTTCCATTGGACGTATTCCAAATTTTCCATCTCGTTTGTCCATTTCAACCTTGTGTTGTGTCTGCAGAGTAATTACTCCACACCAAATTCCATTAGTGAACCTAATGTAATCAAGAAGGATAGCTTTTTTGCTAGTAGATCATCAATCTTAGCAATCTTGTTTAAGGTAGAGGTCACTATTTCAACCTAAAATAAATACTTAAAATAAAACCTAAAATTAAAGAGAAATGGGTCAAACGGGTCAAAATTTGCCCAAAGTGCACATAGTATTAATGCATAAGACCTTCTAAATCATTCATTTAAAAAATATATTGTACTTAAATCATACTCGTAATCATGTTTGACACCTTAAATATTGTTTGAAATCAACTAAAAAAAGGACAATAAGGTCAACCCAAACTAGCCCGTTTCAGCCAACTACAAAAACTTCCTATTTTGACCCATAACTCTAGTACCCAACCCACTCATTAAGTTACCTTTAAAAGAAAGTTCAAGAACAGGTGATAATGATTAGAAAGCGTTAAATGAAAGCTCTTTATGGTATTGAAACATTCAAGAAAAAGACTCAAATACCTGCATACATGCGCAAACCCTACAAAAGCAAACCACAAGATCGATATATTTTAGCATATTTTCTCATTTGGAGTTTTTAACGGGATGTATAAAGTTGAAGAGAAAAGAAAATGGACAACTTACGTGCAAAAAACCATATCCGCTAAGCAATTCAACAACTGAGATGCATCATTGAGTTCATCACTTCCAAGAATGCAAGCAATTATGGAGAATATACACGCAACTTGTTGAAGGCATACCATACAGCCCTAATCACAACGGGAAGTTGATCAAATGATTGATCGATTAATTAATTAATGATACGGATTAACTAATTTGAAAGTGAGATTGAGAGATTACGTACAATGATACAATTATCACATTTCGTTGTTTTTATGTTGAACTCATCTTGCAACATAAATCTAGTACTAGCAACTGAATTTCCAAAGCAAAAGACGACCTGATAAATACAGATACAAAAAGGAATAAAAAACCGGAGAGTAAGCACTTTATGCATATGTAGTCTAATTTTGAGTTTAGTCAAGCATCAGTTAATAATCATATATACCTCTGTGCAAAGACAAAACTTAGGACATTTACGTTCTCGGCATTTTCCACTGCAAGGCATATATCCACCGCAACATGTATACCTAGATCAAGCGACGAAAGTTTAAACAATTATAATATGAATAATCTCAATTCATCAAGTTTAGATGATGGGATAAAAGCATTTACCTTGACATGTCACCATAGAGAGCTCGTTTACGAAGCTTGTATGACGCACATGGTCCACTGCAATTTAGAGCGTTTAAGAAAGTAAATCAGTAAGGAAGCAAATGATAGATATAACAAATGTTGGAACCCCATATACAAAGACATTAATTTAGCTGTTGAGTTCTCTAGACAACAAATGTTGGTTCAATTATATTATAATGCAAAATATGTCTCTAGGCCTAAAGCATATATATGAAGGGTTAACTAGATCAAAATTGCAACTATTTGTTTGAATTTTAGTTAGGAACCTTATATGGTCGTTAGGTTAGTTTTCTTTTCTATGTTTGTGCCTCCGTGTATCGGATTGTGTAATATGTACATTCTAAATTTGTCTTCGATATTGATCATGAATGTGAATCAATTTCCTCTTCCTCGTATTCTATACAAATGCTTATGCAAAAATATTAAGAATAATAGATCGAATATATATATATAAGTTGATACGAAAATCATCAAAGATTAAGGCTCTTACCAGAATAATGAATAACAGCAATCTACAACAACAAAACAGGAAGAAAAGAAGAAAAAAAACATATGAATTATAATTGATTTGTAAGGAATCAAAACAATAAAGTTAATCATGGATAAAATAGATTAAATTACAAGGAGTATCTGCGGCCATGATGCTCATAAGATCCGTATGCCATACATTCTGGTAGCTCTTACGGAGCTTCATCTTGTGAACATGTTCCTTGCCCTTTGCCATTGTCGATTCCTTTCACAACCGATCAAACTCACAAATTCAACAACAAATGGATTTTCGATTTTTATCAAATCAATGAACCAATGAAAGTAGATCCAATCAAATCGATTTTAAAAAAAAAACTCTTAAGCTTATATTTTTCAATTTTACGATTAATTCTGAAAGCGGTATATCTGAAATTTTGATTGTGGAAATGAGAGAATGAGAAATGATCCTGAACCTGAATTTGGAAATTCAACACTTTTAGAAATGCCCGTCTATTATATTTACATGGTTTAGGTGTAATTCTTTTAGAGTTGTAAACATAAATATAGTAACCTTTGTATAAATTGTGCCTAAAAATTTGTTAAGGTTATTTATTTACCTATGACCTGTAGAATTTGAGGTCCCTTCTAAGTTCTTTTTTGTACTGATGTCTCAGAAAAACAGCCGGGTCAACCTCCATACCAGATTCTTCTTCTTCTTCTTCACAAAGTTTGGGACTAGTCGCGCTACTTAGAGAAAAAGTGCAAGCTTGAAGTGAGATTTAGTGATGCTAATGACTTTACGAAACATGTTTGCAAGAACCACGTACGTGCACCTAATCAAGCGTCGCAACGTACTAACAAAAGAGTCATGTTTCTCATGACTAAGATGAAAACTCAACGCACATAAAATCACGTTTTACCTCATCCATGAGTAGCAAACCTACCAACACATTCTCAAACTGCAACTCTGCAAGTACTCTAGTCAAAAAGGTAAATAGGTGGGAACCCTCTGGTCCCATGTACCGTCTTGGTACCCAGAGCGCATACCGCATAGAACTCATGCCTGGTAAGTCACCATCCTCACACATGAATACTCTAGTCACTCGTCTTTTAAAATGAATATTGGGCCAACAATTCTTTCACTTCCGAATTCCGATTTCAAGTGATACAGTTTGATCATTGCCCGCGTCTTCACATGCTACACGCATTTTCAGCAAAGCTTTATTGCTAAACAACATTGACGTTTTTCATATAGTTTTGTGTTTTGTATCAACATAATTTTTTTTCTTTAATTTTAAAGAAATTAGTTATTGCACTCTATTCACTAATACATGGTTTAAGAAAATGCCATGTAACCTTCAAACAATGACTATTTGACATATCAGATATTTCATCTTCTTTATATATAGTTATAGTTATTAGAGTGTTCGTAATGGGCATGGGGTCGACGAGGAAGTCATGGTTCCACCCGGGGTCGTCGGGGTGGATGACTACATATCCTGTGTCGTTTTGGGGTGGATAGTCCCGCGTCCTTTGGTCCACGTTAAAAAGACAATGGGGTCGTTTGCCTTTCTTTTTTTTTTTGGTTTTCAACAATATATATTTATGCAGTAGTATATCTATATATGTGTAGTAGTCTGGTCGTGTAGTAGTAAATCAATTTTTTTCTTTTTTAGCTTTCAATATATATTTCCATTTATCACATACAACAAAGTTTTTATATAAAAATATTTCAATTTATTACATACGAACACAGGCTCTTTTTTATGAAGTTTTTATTTTAGTTACTTAAAATTGTTATGTTTTTATTAATAAATTAAATGTGCTATATTTTAATATAAAAATATGGTGTGGTGTGGTTATTGTTACGGATATGGTATGGTTGCTAGGTGGTGCTGATGTGATGCTGATGTGTCACACCAGTGTGGTGGTGGAAACTATTACTAATGCTCTTAGTCTTGATTAACACACTATGTTCAAATTGAGTATATGCATTAGAAATTATGAATAGATTAGATAAAAGTGATACAACTTGTTGTTATGTCGTCCAACCGATAAAAAGTTTTTTGTAGAAGGAAACAAAACTGATAAGTCTTTGACAAAACAAAAACAAGTAAAAATGATTTTGGGGATGTTTGGCTTAACTTATTTTAAGCTTATTTCCTTATTTGAGGTTGGCTTATGTTTGATAAGTCTTCGTTTTTGAACTTATGAGCTTATTTGGCAATTACAATTGATGGCCTCATAAGTCTAAAAATAAAGGGAAAAAATAAGAATTATCCAACATCAAGTAGCCAAACACCGGAAAGTTACACGCCACAATTTAGCAAGGGTATAAAATTTCATATCTTTTTCCTTTTTAAAAGTTAAAGCTGATTTCAACGCTCGGCCTATCCCCTCTTTCACTCTCTTTTCAGCACCACCGCCACTCCACCGGCGACCCATTATACGTCGGAAACAGTTCAGGTAAATCTTTTTAGGATTTCTTTATTAGTTGTCTAATCTTTTGTTATTATATACTTTTGAGTTATTTTTATGTGCACACCAACTGTTTGATAAAATTCCCCAATGAACAGCACATGCTTTTCACACATACATATTGGTTAAAAGTTATTTCATGATGTAAATATATATAATCATACTTGATGAAATGTTTTTTTTTGTAGATGAAAAGAATGATAGCATTGGGCTTTGAAGGATCAGCCAACAAGATTGGTGTTGGCGTAGTGACACTAGACGGGACGATTTTATCGAACCCACGACACACTTACATTACCCCAGCGGGCCAGGGATTTCTCCCTCGTGAAACTGCGCACCATCATTTGGAACATGTTCTCCCGTTAGTCAAAGAAGCGCTTGAAAGTGCTCAAATTACGTTAAAAGATGTTAACTGCCTTTGTTACACGAAAGGTCCAGGAATGGGTGCTCCGTTGCAAGTTGCTGCTATCGTTGTGCGGGTTCTTTCACAGCTGTGGAAGATTCCCATTGTGGGTGTGAATCATTGTGTTGCTCATATTGAAATGGGGAGGGTTGTCACTGGTGCTGATGATCCGGTTGTTCTTTATGTTAGTGGCGGAAACACACAGGTGACTGTTTTATTATTGCTGTTATTATAATTATTTGTTTCTAGAATGAATGGCTTTTTAAACCATTGATACTGGCAAAAAAACAAAATAGGCAGAATGTCATATTTTGCACACAAAAAAATAGTAACTTTGGACAAAGGGTATGAAATGTTTTGTTGGCATTTTTGCAAGAACAATGGTTAGTGTACAACGAAAAGCCAAGTACACAATCGCTAAAAAGTCAGTTACTCTTCCTTATATTATACTGATTCTTATTTTATTTATATGTAAACAGGTGATCGCATACAGTGAGGGTAGGTACCGAATATTTGGGGAGACAATTGATATAGCTATAGGTAATTGTTTGGACCGTTTTGCTAGAGTTTTGATGTTGTCAAATGATCCAAGCCCAGGGTACAATATTGAGCAGGTATGAAATAACAACCTTTTTTTTTTTTTGCTGTTAAGTTTGTAATTTAAAACTACTACCTTTTCTAGCATCATTGTTAAAATGGATAGATGATTTTGATTAAGGTCTAGTAGATTCTTATCTGTTATGAGTTCAATACTGTAGGTTAGTATATGTCTGTGGGAAAAAGAATATGCAAGTTTCATAGGTTGGTAACCCTGGATTTTATTTAATGCTTGTCTTTTTCGTCAGCTTGCAAAGAAGGGAGAAAAGTTTATAGACCTCCCTTATGTTGTAAAAGGGATGGATGTGTCTTTTAGCGGAATATTGAGCTACATTGAAGCTGAGGCTGAACAAAAGTTAAAAAGCAATGAATGTACACCTGCAGATTTATGCTACTCTTTGCAGGTAGCTAATACGATTCCAAAAGACCATAAAATCTCTGAATTTCAAAGATTAAGATGCTAATCATTTTTAAAGATATCGACATCTACTTTAGTCAACTAGAATCTTTCTCGTTTTTATTTCGTCACTAAATTCTTGAGGGGTCTTCCAGGAAACGCTATTTGCTATGCTTGTTGAGATCACAGAACGAGCAATGGCTCACTGTGACAAGAAAGATGTTCTGATTGTTGGTGGTGTTGGCTGCAATGAACGGTTACAAGAGATGATGAAAGTTATGTGCGGTGAAAGGGGCGGAAAGTTGTTTGCAACTGATGATAGGTATTGCATTGACAATGGGGCAATGATTGCTTATACGGGCCTTCTTGAATATGCTCATGGAACTACAACTCCATTTGAAGAATCAACCTTTACTCAGAGGTTCAGAACTGATGAAGTGTGGGCCGTCTGGAGAGATACTAAGATGGAATCATCCAAGACCAATGACATGATAAAACAATAAAGCAAGAGGTCCATTGGGTTGTCTTTTTTTCTTCTTTTTCTTGTGTGCTTACATGTGAATGTAGGATCATTATATGAACACACTATTGCCATCTTTTAATTTAATAGATGTTGTAACATTAGGCTGATTGTTTCTCAAAATGAATGATTGTCATCGTTTGTTTTATCGTGATACATAAGAGTGGGAAAAGACGACGTTATTGCTGAAGCAATTTTTATGCTGATAATTTATGGACATGTCACGGTCTCCACTCTCCAGTAGTAAGATGGTAAAGATGTCTCTGCAATTGTAAGCCTGGTATAATCAAAACTAGGCAGACACTTTCTATCAAATCTGTCTGAACTCTGCAGGTTTTGTGAAATTAGAGGTGCATAAGCAGTGGGCATCTTCAAGTAACCTTAACATGGCCAAGTCCCTTCTTTTATACATAATTTACAATTTACAATTGTGATTACGGAAGTGTCTTAAGACAACATACAAGGTATTTTGAACTTCATCAAGTACGGATATAGTTCTGGCAATGTTGGTCTTTTCTTCTCACCACATATATTTTAAGTCAAGTTCGAGCATAGTAGTTGTCGAACTTGAACACAAACTTAATAATTGATTAGCTTCACGAGTTGAGCTTAATAAATTAATATTCAATTTGGCTTGTTTGAAAATTCGTTTAGTTATTCGAGTCGAGCAAGTTATTGGAGCTTCACGAGTCACACAAGCCTAACGAGCTTAGTTAAAATGACTTTTATGAGTTTTTTTAACTATAAGGTTTATTCATGATCACAAATGAGATTATTCGAGTTAAATAAAAAAGCTGGAAAACATAAACGAATATCAAGCTCAAACGATAACTAAATATTCGAGCTCGAATCGAGTAATTATTAAACAAGACGAGCCTAAAATTCCTAAAACTCGACTCAACTCGTTGACACCCCTATCTATTCTGCATACTGTACAACTAACAAAAAACATGTGCTTGTTGCCTATGCATTTTTTTTTGTTGTATTCGGAAGATTTCCCTGCTTAAGCACATGCTGAAAGTTTGAAACTAATTTAACTAAACAAAAAACTACATCATATACAAGTAAACAAGTATAGTTTGAAGTCGTTGAAATACTCCAAATGTGTAATTATTGATTAAATAGACTGGGTATGTGAAAAGCCAAAAATAATTTCTGAAAAAAATCTACCGCCCGTCTAACTAACTAGTATATTCTGCATATAACTTGAAATTCATTGAATAATTATCACTCTCGCATACTTTAATTACACCTTTGTGAATGTATTTACTTTCGTTCTGCATCAATGTTGATGATGACTCTCCAACAAAGCCCAAAATTCTGGCAGTACATATTTTGACTACAGTTTTAGAAAAATGCGACCAAACAAAACAAGAACCAATAGAATCCTTGAGTTCAAGTTTTCTTTATGTATGCCCCAGTATTGTAGAGAAGGAAAAAAGGGATTTGAGCCATTCCATGAGCAAAACAGACCTCAGTCATGATTTTCATACAGATAGCACCAATGCATGAACCTCTTTCGACGACATAATTAATTGTATGGGTTCATACAAAACGCTTTTTGAAAAGTGAATGTCTCTTTGCTGGATCCTTAGGCTTGCTCTTAGAACCTACTTTTTGTCCATTCCTGCGAAAACAAATATAAAAAATGTCACAAAGATTATGGCTCCTGTATCTGAGGAACAATACTTGACCAGTTATGTAAAGTTCTATTATACAATGTGATTATCGTTGTGTTTTGCACGTCATACACAAATTAAAATTAAAAATAGTACATTAATTCAGGCAAATGAAGAGAGTCATAAATATAATAATCCCAAGGGAAACCTTGGAAACAAAACTTTAAATAAAAAAGAAAATGTTGCTATGATACAGCTGAAATTGGACTCAACTCTCTAATGTCATAATCTTTGAAGTTCAAATGTGCATATTCTTGTTCATTTGATACATAATTAAGCATCATATAGAATTATAGATGATATCCAAGATTGATAAAGATTTATAGGCCAAGCTTTAATTGTTGTAATACACTTGATTCAACCACCAGGTTCTAATGAGTTGCTAATTGAATCATCAAGGGATGCTTAACGGCCGAAAAGTGGAGATGGAAAGAGGAAGAAAAGGTGATGGGTAAATTCTAAGTAAGAGTTGAGTTGGCCCACAAACATTTCTGTTCAGTTGTTCCATATATTACTGCAGTTTCAGGCAGATTTTGGCAGTTTCAAGTGGTACCTAATGGTTGGCCGCCACAGGGATGTGGTGCAGGAGAGGGCTTTATATAATGGTACAAAAGCATAGGTAACCAACTAATGTGGTGTATAACTGTATATGATTACAAGAATTATGTGTGTTTATGTCAGAGGTTGCATCCTTTAAAAAAGTACGCTGGGCATCTTCCAAACCAATTCCATTTCAGAAACTAAATTACCTAGATTTCACCATTTGACAAGTTAAAGATAAAAAAAATAACCCAAATTGCAGATTGAAACGGGTCGATATTGCTGCCTTTGCTCAACACTTAGTTGGGTGCTTAAGAAGCCTTGAGTAAGGTTTTAGTACACAAGTGTGAGTGGGGACAAGAAGAGAAACACTAAGGCAAACCTGAACTCCTGATAATACATCCCTTGAGCTCCTGACATGATACTCATGGATCCCATTCGACGACGGGCTTTAGCTTTCTGAAGTGCTACTTCATCTGTATCATCTTCCAGTATTTCCAAACCTACCATATCGTCACCAGCACTTAACACCTAACAAAGAAGCAACAAATAAGTACCCTACAACACTCATGCTATCAGTTAGCTGAAAACTTCAGGATGACTAGAGAAGACAATATAAAACCTTCCCAAGAAGAGAGAGTTGATCCTCCAGACGGTGATAGCTCAACTCTGCCCCCGTGTCGGGCGGAGGCAGGCTTGTTATCACCTGTTTATTTAATTGGTAAAAATAAAAAGTAACGGAGTCAGTAACAAATTACATCATTCTAATTGCGATCACGCTGGACCAACTTTAGATTGGGTCCCATTAAGCTTGAAGAATAAAACAAACAAATTACCTTAAAACTATAACCTTGATCGATCAGAAATTGCTGCCTCTTGGTTGAGTAATACATTTCCTGCATTGTGAAACCCAACTCAGCCTACGTCTTTGCCAGAGAACTAGGTTTCAAGGTTTGAAAGTTCATAGGTAACACTTCAAATTACCAGTAAAAAAAATATTTATCGTATGTCATTTGCCAATCTGACAAATATATTCTTCATTCTACAATTAATGATTATGGTGAAACTTTTGAAAATGGGACATCTCAAACAATACTCGTAAATCAAACGGTAAGAAATCCATCATTTGATTGTTCTTTCAATTGGTTGCAACGCAAACATCAACCAAGCTGGTAACCATTAATAGTAGTACCTGTGTATCTGTAGATACTAGGGAGTAGAAAAAGGCATTGTATTCCTCTTTTCCTCCTGCCATTCTATCCTGGAGACGACCCTATACTCGATAACAACATAAATATTAATATAAATCATCATTGTAGAGGCCAGTCAACTTTATGTTTACAATACAAACCTAAAAGAAGTAAAGCACAAAACCAAAAATACCTTCGCCCTGAGAATACGCCCAAGCCGTTGGGCTTCTTGACGTCTTGAACCAGCATGAGATGAAATTTGAATAATTACATTTGCCTCAGGAATATCTATCGAATTGTCACCCACCTACAAGAACAAAAAAATTTGTTTCAACATTTAATACTAAAGTCGCAAAGTTACAAGTAAAAGGAAAAACAAAAGGGGATTTATGGGGACATACCTTTGAAAGGAAGACAGTGTTAACATCCTTGCTAGTCTTGAAAGCCTCAAGTATTTTTGTCCTTTCAATATGGCTGTACCAGAAATATACGACTTTACACTTAAACACATGCAAGACAAAGATAAAGGGTTGATTCAGAAACTGTAAGCCGTAATGGACCTTGTGGCACCATAAATCATCGGCTTGTGAAGTTTCATTGCATATTCTGTGAGTGCAAAAAGATTATCAGCAAAAACAATTATCTTATCGCCACGCTGCTGTTCATGGAATCGTATCAAAAACTCGCAGGCTCTAAACTTGTTCGGGTTCATCACGTATAGTGCCTGCAATTTAAAGCAAAATACACCCAGTTTTCAGCTAAAGGTTTAATAAGAACAGCACCAAATATCTTTAATACTTCAAAGCCAAGGATGTAACCACCTTCTTACAATCATACCTGTTTCTTCTTAGAATTTTCCTTCTTCAGGTATTCAGCAAAAAACTCTTTCGTCATTGGACACCACACTTCAGCACATTGTACGTTAGCAATAAATCCCCCCTTGACCAAATCTAGCCAGTTCGCCTCATACAACTTGGGACCAATAAGAAAGTTCAGATCTGTAATCCTTTCATCCTCTCTGACAAGTGTAGCTGCAATATTAAGTATTTGCACCTTAGAGAAAAGAATGTCAAAGAATCCTGTACATATATATTGGTGTAACTAAGAGCATACCAGTAAGCCCAAGCTTGCAGTGAGATTTAGTGATGCTAATGACTTTACGAAACATGTGTGCAGGAACCACGTGCACCTGAACAAGTGTCACTACTAAGATAAGAGTCCTGTTTCTCGTTAAGTTGAAAACTCGACACACATAAAATAACTTGTTACCTCATCCATGAGAAGCAAACCCCATTCTCTATTTCTGATTTCCTCAATGATCTTTTCAGACTCCTCTGATCGCTTACCACCAAAAGCAACCATGTTATATGTGGTCACAACAACTCCAGCATTCCCACGAAACCTTTCTTTGCTATCAGATGTAAATCGACATATATGTTCATCTCGAATATTTGACCACAGCTTGAACTGGAAAGCCCACTGATCCACTGAAACGGCATTTGTAGCTAAACATAGGCAACTTTTCTTTATCCGACAAGCAGCTGAAACACCCACTAATGACTTTCCGGCACCACATGGTAAGACAATGATGCCAGACCTTGCTCTACCTGCAACAGGGGAATGAAAGGGTCGAAAGTCTCCCAAAGTTCAACTTTAATACACATGTTCTAAATCGTCTTTATTCATAGATTCATATTAAGGAGTATAATATAATATAGGGGAAATGTAAGTATCTAACATTTCCCCCATAACATATTGTTTTTGTAATACAAGATTAAAAAACAAACAGGTTATCAATACATCTAGGAAATGTCATTACCGTTTCCAAACATCTTACTAAGACTCTTTTCTTGATAAGGTCGGGGTTGTGCTTGAGGCTTCAATTCCATCTCAAGGTCTGGATTGATCTACAGTGTGCAAAATAACAATTATCGATTTAGGAGGATGACTACATATTCAACAATCAATACAACAGCCTAACTGAAAACTCACACTATCATTGCGGAAATCATATTCCTCCAACATGGGATAGTTCAGATTATTTGGCAGACATTGCTGCTTTACATTTTCGACCTGTTGCAGTTCAAAATAAAAGAACAACTTTGACCTGTTAAATAGATTTGTTGAAACATATATTTTCTTAGTGAGAAGTTATGTCAGCCTAAATTTTTGACAACACATAAGGTACCAATTCCAATAACCGCTTTTACAACCAAAACATGTACCCTTGGGAGATGCATCAAAGTGAATAAGTCAAAAAAATGAAGAAACATACATGAGCAGGATCAATTTCAAACGAATGAGCTTCTTTTTCTTCAGCTACAGCAGCCAATTGTGCTTCGTTTAGCAACTCATCATGTGTACCTTCAATTTCACCAGTTGTTTTACCAACAGTGAATGCATCACCTCCCTGAATGAAAAGCAAGACCAAGATCGAATTCATTAAATATTCATGGAAAGATTGGCAATTAATCCTATCGGAAAAATAAGGGGAGAGAAGGGATAATATGAGATTTGGCTGTTCCATTGAAAACATTTAGCAATTAATTCTATCAGGAAAATAATTTGTCTTGAAGCCAACTAATATGTTCAACAAGGGGGCTATAATCTAAAGATATATCAAAGGGAAAAATGACCGAAATAATAGAGATTCAACTAAACAGGCGTGAAACAAGAAAACATAACCAGAAAAAAAGAGTCATTTGAGCATTCTAGAGAAAACATGATCATTTAAGTCGCATGTAGTATTCATTAGTTTCAAATGTTACAAAACAGTATTATACACCAATAAAATACTATCCAGTGAGACAACACTTGAAACTTTGAGAAAGAAAGACCTCGCTGAAAATCCTTGCTCGACTTATCACTGGATCATCTGCCAATTTCTTCAATACCTGCTAATAAACATTGAATAAGGAACTAGTAACTGAAGTATGAAATCTAGATGGATAAAAATGAGCAAACTTGCCTCCGGGAAAGGAGATTCAACAAGGTACCGGTTCTTCTTCAACACGAGCTTTACTTTGCCATAATTGGCAGTAGATGCGTGTATAAAATCGATCATTTCTTTTGGGAGCTTGGTCTTTGAAAGCTTGTTCAAAACAGATATGATTGTTTCAGTTTCTAATCCCACCGACACAGCAGCGTAAAGTGAGTGTGGGGTAAGGTTATATTCGTGCATTGATTCCGGCCTATAAGTTCAAAGGCAACCCAAGCCCGTAAGTTGACAACGATTATATAAAACACCATGTGAACTGTAGTCAGTTGTGATGTATATGTAAATTTACCTACACACAGGCTCCGCAATAGCAATTAAGAAATCATAAGCTTGTTTATACAAAGACGAAAAGGTCTCAAGAAAGATTCGGCCATCTGCACAAGCCCATAAGGGACGATTGGCGTGATCTTTTTTAAGTTCCAGTTTGGTAAAATCTCTCTTACTGCCTTCACCATCACCTTAATAAAAAAAAAAAAAAAATACATGTATCAACAACATTCATCCACTTTCATTTCATTTCAATCAACTAAAAACGTGAACAAAAACTAGATACCATCACGATGATGATCATCTTCACCAAAATCTTGAGCGTAATATGCTTCCTCTTCGTCGAAAGCCGCAGCTCTATGGTCCTCATGCTGTATGTATCCATTCAGTTTGATTATTTACCGATTAAGTCTTCTATACCCTAATTTCTGGATCCATACTATCTATCAAACTTAATATATATATTATATTATATTATATATATACAAGTAATTACAAATGTGTATAACAACCTTGGCAGATGATGATGATTTGTGTTTCTTGCTAGGTCTGCCACTTTTCTCACCTGTAAACACATATAGCGTACAAACTTATTTATTTATTATATATAGAGACAATCTACTATTTACATTGAATTTGATGGTAAAATTAGGGTTTTATTATTTTTCAAATTAGGAAATAGAAATATATACCCACCGTGTCCCATGATCGATAAGGCTTTATCTGAGATTTTGTTCTAACAAAGATATCGATGATAAAAGGAAATGAGAGGAAGTGGTGGTGGTTTTATAAAAAAGGGGGGAGGCGGTTACTTGGCGGGCCGTGGATCCAAATTTGGTTCGGGTTTATTGCCGGTAAAGCCCGGCGCCCCAGCCGTAGTGAATGAACATAATACAAAGTCGGTTGCTTGCAATTTAAATTATTAAATTACTAGAAATCATACCGGTAAAATATGACAAGATAGATCATTTCATAACTTTTAAAATATTTGTAAATTTCTGTTAGTATACCTTACAAGAAATGATGGCAAACGATTTTGTCGACCGCTGATTCTCACTTTGTGATTGTCTAAAATATTGGTATATGAATTGTGTTTGTTATTTATTGGTAAAATATTTAAATATAATAATTAATAAATAAATAAATACATCAATCAATAACAAAAATATACCACTAACTTAAATACTTACCATATATAAAAAGTTCTTAAACTTTTTTAAAAAAAAATAAAATGTTTTATAAGAAAGTAAAGATATAGATATATTATATATATATTATTATTGTAAACTAGAAGATTACCCACGTAATGTGTCCGGACGATGGTGGTGGCGGCAAGACGTAAGAGGCGACTGGCGGCGGCGGTGGCCAGGGGCAGCACTACATGTAATGGAGGGGTAGCCGGGGCTACGGGTCTATTTTGTCCGCGAAGTGTAAAAATTTTTTGAAAATTTTATAATATGTATTGGTGCTACGGGTCCACGGTCTTATAAAAAATAATTATGCTTTTATACATTATTTAGAAAAAAAAGGTGGAAATAAATACCCACTTGTTAAACACTAAATAGCCTTTTATTATCCCAATTATAACCCCACATCACTAAAAGTGGGTGGCAAACACTATGATGATCACTTTATCTAATTAGTAATCATTTTCACTATCCCCTTTCTAAACTAAATATCTTATAATCTTATATCCCTTTTTCAAAAACTTCTACACAGTACACACTACAATCGGCAGGATCATACGGAAGATGAAGAAATCAAGAAAACTAAGTTGTGACTTGTGAGATAATCTTTGAATTTGACTACCAAACAACATGAAGCAAGCAAGTATAAAAAATTAAATTTTTTATATGTTTTCGTTTTATTTAGTTGTTTTAGAGGTTAGGTTATTGTTGTATTAAGATAATAATTTTTACTGTTTAGTTTTTTATTTATTGTAATTATTTTTAATTCCTATAATCTTACTTCTTTTGATGCTATTAGTTAATTAATTATATAAACCCACTGTCACTATGATGTTTTTTATTTAGCATAGCATAAAATTTTTTATTCTTAATTGTAGGCTTCTATTGGCAATTTTTTTACAAAGAAAGCCAATAGACACGATAGTGATGGTATTGATGGACAATCTTTGAAAGAAAATATTACTGGTAATCCACAAGTTGGATTTACAAAGCACAATACCCCTGCCCCTACTCATTTTGTCCCAATTACCATTGATTTGAATGATCTTCCTGCTAATCCTTCAGAAAGACCAAAAATTACAGACTATAACCACAACCAAATAGATGAAATAAGGCGGGCATATTGGGCTAAAGGACCATGTCAGCCACTTGGCCACACTTTTCCATCAAAATTAATGGCCGGTAAGCCAAGACGTTTCGTTGTTGAATGGTTTGATGAATTTCCGTGGATAGAGTATAGCATAAAAAAGGACAAGATTTATTGTTTATGTTGTTACTTATTTAGAGACAATGTCGGGAAACAAGGTGGGAGAGATGCTTTTGTGACAGAAGGATTCGATACTTGGAGTAAAAAAGGAGCATTGAAAACACATGTAGGTGATATCGGTAGTTGTCATAATGAAGCATTGCAAAAATGTCAAGACCTTGTGAAAAAAAATCAATCCATTGATGTAGCTTTCCATAAGCAAAGTGAAGTTGAGAGGGTTAAGTATGAAACTAGATTGGGTGCTGTTATCTATTGTGTTAGATACTTGTTGAAACATCGATTACCATTTCGCGGTCATGATGAGAAAACAGACTCTCTTTGTAGAGGACTTTTCATTGACACCTTGAAACTAATTGCAGATCATAATGAAAGCATACGTGCGGTTTTATTTGATAACGCTCCGAGAAATCTTCAGTTGACATCTCCAAAGACTCAAAAAGAAATTATTGAATGCTTTTCGCAAGAAGTTGTAAAATCCATTTGTGATGAAATTGGTAATGATGTCTTTGGGTTGTTAGTTGACGAGTCTAGTGACATATCAAAAAAGGAGCAAATGGCTGTGGTTTTGAGGTATGTCGACAAAAGTGGAGTTCTTAAAGAAAGATTTATTGGTGTTGTTCACGTGATGGATACATCTTCTTCGACTCTTAAAGCTGCAATTGATTTTCTGTTTTCTCAAAATAATTTGAGTATGGATCAGGTAAGAGGTCAAAGTCTATCTTTTATTTCTAAGTTTCTTATTTAAACTCTTTTAGTATATCTTTACTTAATCTTGCACATTTTTCTTGATTTTTGTATAGGTTAGGGGTCAAGGTTATGATGGTGCAAGCAATATGCGTGGTGAATTCAACGGTCTAAAAGCTTTGATCTTGAGACATAATCCATCTGCTTATTATGTGCATTGCTTTGCACATCAACTTCAGTTAGTGGTTGTGGCGGTTGCAAAGAACCATGATGGTGTCGAGAACTTCTTTGATCAGTTATCCTTGGTTACTACTGTGGTTTGTGCATCTTGTAAACGCAAAGATATTATACGAGAAAGT
>JAOEHQ010046803.1:0-11265 GCA_025447715.1 Asclepias incarnata
CATTTTATGATGGAATCTTGAATTCCATGATATAAAGAATTTGATGGAAAGTTTGTAATTCCAATTCCATCAATTTTTCCAACCAAACAAGTGAATGAATAGAATTCCAATTCCAATTCCTATGAATTCCAATGGATTCCAGCGAACCAAACGCCCCCTTAGTATTACAAGAATTTTACCCGTGTAGATGCACAGTGGTCAATGGTTTCCAAAATTGTTAAATTTAAAGTTAAGTCAAAATTTTAATTTTAAAATTAAATTTATAAAAATCACTGTCAAGATAGGTAATATGGACTTCGTAGACTGTCGACTTAGGATTATATTCGTTAGAAATTTAATTAGTATTGACTTTTTATATACCAATTAAGTTAGTTTAGTATAGATACTAGTTATGTGAACGGATTAAAATATAATATCTTTCTACGTACAAATTTAAAATTTATTAAGATAAAGGTTAAATGATTTTTTTATGACTAGAATAGTATGCGTATAATGTGTGGTGATTGATAGTTTCTCAAAAAAACATTTAACATTTGGTGTAAATCAAATTTAAAAATAATGACAGACGACCGGCTTCGCCGGTCGTCGACACTGAGTTATCTAACACACGTACATGTATGTTTAAATTATTATTTTTTTTTTAACTATTGTTGGAATATTTAAATAAGAAAATAATTGATCAAAATTATATCCATTGTTAGGAGGATATAACTTAACAGTAATATGACAATACTTAAAAAGTTTAAAATTAAGACCCTCCGTCAAATATTTTATAAGCGTTAATCGCACAAATCGTCCCTGTAGTTTACCCAAAACATCATGTTTCATCCTTTAACTTTCATATTGACAGTGGTAATCCTTTATAGGAGGATAAGGTTCAAGCTTCGTCCTTTATTTTTACGGTCGTCAACTCATTTTCGTTAACTCTCTCGCGTGCCTTCCACGTGAGGGTAAATGGGACATTTCCACATCTAAAAGACCATCAAGATCTAGAAATACATACACACAAACACATATAGATTAAATTTCATCTTCAAATCCACAATTACTTCAAATTCAATAAAAATTAGTTCAAAATTCACACACATACAAGTTATATATAATTATTGACTAAGATATATAATTATTCACTTCATCATCTTCACAGGTTATATATGTACACAGGTTATATATAAAAATATATTATCATCATCTGCATCGCACAAATCGTCCCTATGGTTTACCCAAAACATCATGTTTCATTCTTTAACTTTCATATTGACAGTGGTAATCATTTATAGGAGGATAAGGTTCAAACTTCGTCCTTTATTTTAACGGTCGTCAACTCACTTTCGTTAAATGGGTCATTTCTACAGCTAAAGGACCATCAAGATCTAGAAATATATACACACAAACACATACAGATTAAATTTCATCTTCAAATTCAATTAAAATCAGTTCAAAATTCACACACATACAAGTTATATATAATTATTGACTAAGATATATAACTATTGACTTCATCATCTTCACAAGTTATATATGTACTCCACAGGTTATATAGAAAAATACATTATCATCATCTGCAACGCCCACCACCACAACACTTGTCGGCCATCACCACCATCCATCCACAAGTTTCATTCCCACACCACCTTCCTACACAACTACTACATAACCACCTATAAATATCTACCTGTCTCTCTCTCTCTCTTTCTCTCTCTCTCTCTCTCTCTCTCTCTCTCTCTCTCTCTCTCTCTCTCTCTCTCTCTCTCTTTCTTTCTTTCTTTTTTCTCTCATCTCCCACCCACCGCCGCCTTCGCAGGCTACCGCCGGTCACCCCACCACCACCAACTATCATTTCTCGATGAAACGACCAAACCCGAAAAGACAACAAATTTTTTTTTTTTTTTTTTTTAAAACTGGACCACCGTACAATACGGTCTATAGGACCGTACTGTACGATCACACCCACATACACCACCGTACAATACGGCCTTGAGCACCGTATTGTACGGTCTCTAAATTTTAACCACCGTATTGTACGGTCTTAACCGCCATACTTTACGGTCCCCTCTAAAAAGCAATTTCGACGTAAAGTGCACCGTAACACAGTGGAAACTCGATTTTTGTAAGAAAGGTGGCGTACCGTACGGTGGTATAGCCGTACCTTACGGTCCAAACTGCTTAGACACAACAAAATTTTATACCAAGACTATCCAAACGATTTCTAACATTTCCAAATGACCATCACATCCATAAATCATATCCCGAACCAAAAAGAACTTTCATAACTAATATCCATTTAAAATGACCATAACAATCCATACGGTTCACATACTCGCCATATCCCAAAACGACCAAAACAAACATTTCATTACATAAACGATTTCAAAGACTTTGACACTAAACTTGTATAACCAAAATGACACAAAAGATACAAGTTTATACCGAGAGCCAAAGTCCGAGGTTCACTATGCTTCTAATACCAAAAGATCGTCATTTCCTTTATACATGGCTATATACCTTCAAGGTCACTTCCACCGTCCACTTCACTTCAAGATAATCAAATCAAACGCGGGAACCGCCTAAAAAGGGGTAAACATCTAAAACATTAAGCCAATGCTTAGTGAATAAAATTGCATACATTTACACATACATTGGAGGGCAACCACGTAAGGTCTCTCACATGTAGCCTATGGTACCGTCGTACCATCTCTTGCATGTTCACCTTAACACATCATCACATATAAAACAACCACGTAAGGTCTCTCGCATGTAGCCTATGGTATTATCATACCATCTCTCACATGTTCACCTTAACACATCATCACATATAAAACAACCACGTAAGGTCTCTCGCATGTAGCCTATGGTATTATCTTACCATCTCTTACATGCTCACCTTAACACATTATCGCATATAAATATGGATTCATAACACAAAATAATCACTACGTTACACATACGCATGATTTAACTCAAAATGGCCACAAAAGGCCTAAACCAAATCAATTTCAAGCCTAGGACGCACCCGTACTTGTAATTGACCCAACCTACACATAGATGTATACAAGAATACTCACCTCCAATGCGACAACAATATCAAGATGACCACCATATCAACTATGAATGCTTTAAACCTAGCAATTCAAATCAAAATCACATATATAAGGTCATCTTACATCAAATGAACTAACTAATCAATCTCATTAGTTCCCATTACCCATCTCCAAACACATTACTATAACACTTTTCTCAAAACATCGAATCTCATTTTACTAGTTTTTCCATAACCATCTCAAATGGTCATTTCCACATTTTCTTATCAAAATCATCCTTTTCCTATTTATCATAATTACCCTCTCAACATGGTAAGTCTCATACTTATCAACATATCATTTTCTCATTCTTGACCATATCAAAATACTAGCATTTCATAAACACCATATCATATTTATTACCACATTTCTAGTAAATGTCAACATTTAACCAATCTTACTCACAATAATACCATTTATTAGTAATTTCATGATAAATCTCTATATAAACATTATAACCCATCTTTTCCATAAAACCCCCAAATTTATTGGTTCACATGAACCCTAAAATCGAACTCAACAATAACAAGAAATGATTTTTACCTTGGATGGAAACTAGAATGAAATCACTAATTTTCTCCTCCTTCCTCGTTCACTTCCACGATCCACACCCACACACACACTCTAAGATTCCTCACTTGATATTACTAAGAAATGGAACTTGGTTATTGAATCAATAGATGATGATGAATTGATTTTGCAAAAAGATTGAAATAGGATTGAATGATTTGAAGGAAAGATTGATTGAGTGTGGAAGAAGAGTAAGGAAAATGATCAACAAGTATGGGAGGCCTTGTCTTGCATGTGCCGTCCTTATACCAAAATAGGTGGATATTATATCCGCTATCCACTAAAGTTCCAACTAATAATTCCTCTTTTCTCAAAATGAAATACTAGGAACTTATTTTAAAGTTAAAACTACAAATATAGGTATTTTATTACCTTTTAAAATCTTGGGGTGTTACAACTCTCCCCCACTTATAATGGATCACGTTCTCGTGATCCAAAACCATACCGAAAGCAACCGATACTTAACAATATCATTCTCGACTCTTCGAGTATATTTGACATTTTCCTTGCTTACACAACACTCTGTTCAATCTCATCGTTTCATTTTCAACTCTTCACAATTAAACCTTAACCGGTCGTCATGGATTTTCATTTCTTTTTTTTTTTTTTTACAAACTTAATCTTTTATCAAATTCAAACTCTTTTCAAAAACACCTACTAAACCATATCCGTAACATACTTCCTAAAATTTAAAAATTTTTAATTAAGATAAAGATATATAAAGTATAATAAAATATAATATATTATCTAATATTATAAATGATAAAAATAGGTAAAAAAAAATAAGAAGAAGAAGAAGGAATGACATTAAAGAGGAGAGAGAAACGGGAAACAAAAGGATTCTGATGGCTCCAGAAGTTTTTACAGAATCCTGTTTTAGTATATATTGAGATTGTATATACATATTTATAATCACCACAGGAAGTTTGACTTAAATTAATTGGACTTGTTTTGTTAAATATTTATTCGACTCGTGGAATAATTAAATTATTGAAGTCCACTAAATAATTAGTCCAAATCCTTTGCTCTAGGCTTTAGTTAATTACTAGATTTAGACCCGTATCAAATACACGGGATGTTTATGACATTTTTAAGATAAGACAAATTTTAAATATATTTAACGTAAAAACGTTGTAAATTTAAAAAAATAATCCAAGTTGATGGCTACAAAATGTAATAGTTATAAATTAAGTACTACGTATTTAATAAGGCTAAAAAGTGTAAATTATTGATGGAAAACAAAAAAGTGTAAATTAGTGAGACTTTTTCTACAAATACTAATATAAATACTAATATATTTGGATAATGATTATTAAGATTTTTACTTTTTAATAGTATATTATAATTATATTAATAATGACATCATCAATGTTCAATTTTGAGGATTCGAGAGCTGTGATTGGTCAATAAGTTGTTAGGTCAGTTGTCTTTTAGTATATATAAAGATAAAGATAGATAGATAGATAGATGGTGATGATGTGCATGTGTATGTGAATTTTAAAATTAAGGGGTTTAAATTAAAACACTATTGACAATTAGATCTTATTGTTAATAGGGTTTTAATTTAAACCCCTTAATTTTTTTTATAATTTTTTTTTATAAATGGTTATAAAAAAATATGTTAAAATAGACAAAGAAGTTGAAAAAATAGAATCTTACATTTTTGTATAATTTTTTTTTAAATAAGTAATGGTTATAAAGATAAATGGATATGACGTGCGTGTGTATAACTTATAACTTTATAATTTATAATATAATATTTCCCCCCACCCAATTTGGCATGTTCATACGCGGCTTCTTGTTTCCACGACGAATATAAATGGATATATTAAAAAGTATGTTAAAAATAGACAAACAAGTTGAAAAAATAGAATATACCAACAAAAAAAAACTTCAAATACAATTAGTGGTAGATAATAATAATTATAATAATGTTATTGACTTATTGATAAGTTATATTATGCTTATTTTTATGATTGTTGTGTTGTAGCTTGTCATTTTTAATTAATAGTAATGTATTGTGATTTATAAGGTTGGGATACAAAACAAAGTTTGTACATATTGTAGGTTGGGTTGCCTTGCCTGTGAGTCGAGTTTATTTAAACCCGTATTACAAAGGTGGTACTGCCGTACTGGTGTTTCAAATGATGCAGCTCACCTAAAGTCACGACAACTCACACATTTAACAGTGGTAATCAGTTATAACTAACGTGATTTACTCTACAACGTACACAATATTATTAGAAATCATTTATCTATCATCAATCATAAACTGCTTTATGTAATACAAGGTTGATTGTAGGCAACTTGATTACATAAAGAAGAAACATTTGGAATGAGGGCGGGCCTCAGTAATCCTCGGTAATCAACGAACAAATGTTCAAGAACAAAAATGAACAAATGTTCATGTACATATATTATCAAACGTTCATGAACATAAATGAATGAACGAGGTTATGTTTATGTTCGTTTATTTAACTAAACAAACGGATTTTTATGTTGATGTTTGTTTGTTGAAATAAATGAACTTCCACCCTAATTAACGGTCCATGAACTATTCGTTGAACGTTTAGTTCGTTTATAGTACGTACTATCAAAGAGGACTCAACATAACTACTGTCCAGTTTGTAAAGTCTAAAAATACTACCTTCGACTATCAACTTTATGATCTCAACTATTAGGTATAACTAGATTTAAAAACAAAAAACTATTTAAGCACATACATAAAAAAACATAGAACAAAATAAAACAAAACGAGAACCTTCATAATATCTAGAATTGAAATTTTAAAATATATAAATAACATCATTTGTGAAATTTGAATTGTACGGTTATTCGTATTTATACGTTTATATTGGTTAAAGCTCAATATATTTGATAAAAACTTGAGTTCGTATGGATTTATATTCCAAGTAAAGTTTTAAACATGAGTTTAAACAAGCTAAAAGGTTGTGGAATAAGCTCAAGCCTCAAGCTTTAGCCAAGCTAGAGCCTTTCAGTAAAACATTAAAACTTTAACTTCTTGCGATTTTAATTCAGTTTTATTTATGAAAGGTGATAAAGTTACTTATCATTTCTTCTTTTTTTTTTTGTTTGAACGGCATCTTTTGATTTATCTATATCTATACTACAATATAATTAAGACGGGTGGTATTTTAATTTTTAAAATTTTTAAGAACTTTTTTTATTTAGAAATTATTTGTTCAACTTTAAATTTTGAACATTTTCATATTTATATTATATATTTATTTAATCATTTATATATTTAAATATTCCACCAATAAATAATAAATACAACTTCTATGGTTGTGTTTTAGACAATTCAAAGTCGGAATCGACTGTCAGCAAAGCCTTTCGACGTCACCTCTTGTGGGTGTCATAACTAAAATTTACAAATATTTTAAAAATTAAGAAGTCATCTATCACCGCACATTATGCGAGTACGATTTATAGTTTAGTATAACTTGTACAGAAAATTACATAAGTATGGTATATGAAGCAAATTTTGTAGTAAATTTATCACATCTCTTTATTTATTGATTTGAGGGGTGCACATTGCCAATAAGCCTAACTAGATGGTCAGTATCGTAGATTTCAAAAAGTTTATTTAAGTATTTTAGACAAAATGTCAACTAATAAAATATAGTGGCCAATTGGCCATTGGTGAACAATTAAGGCCTTTTAGGCTTTTAGCTTTGCTTCTGAGTTCTGACTATCACTTTTATTATTTTTATTTTTTACTTTTTAGATTAGACTTGTAACTGTCCTCCGTCCTATGTCCTTTGATAAATGTGTTTCTTATTTCAGGTTTTTAACGCTTGTTTTATTAATAATTAAACAGTGATAAAAAAAAAGAAGAAAAAAAAGTAATTTTAATGATATGCATTAGCAGTTTGATTAAATGTAGTATAAAAAATATTAAAAAGAATGAAATTAAACTACTAAATAATATGTTGTGGAGACTCAATTGTGTTTGCAAGTCCTTTGCGAGAAAAATGAAAGGTTTTCTTTACTCGGTGAAAAATAATGGAAATGTGTATTGGAATGGTGTTGACTATTGAATTAAACATACAATGGAAAATTTGTCTACAAAAATTTAGGGGAGTACTTTCATTTTCTGTATACTAGTACAAAGCTTTTGTGAATTTATCACCTTTTTAACAATTAATGTCTCGAATTAAAAACAATCAATTCATACAAGAGTCATTTCGGGCTTGTATAATCTCTACAAAATTACAATATCAATTTAAGCCTTTTTATTAAAGCAAAGGTAGGGGCATGCACTTCAATTCACTTCTGGATTGACGCATGGGCCAATAAAAAACCGTCAAGATAACTCTCTCACGATTTTTACGCTCTCGCGGTTAGTAGAGTTGTTTTCGTTTTAGATTGTTATTTTTTGCAGGACTCGAATGTAGCTTGGAAATAGAGATGGTTCTCCTAGTTAGCATCTCGGGCCGAACTACAGTAGTTAGCTGATCGCAATGATATTCTGCATCAAATCAAGATCACTAAAAGGAAATATTGTTGGAGTTGGTTAAGAGAAACTGATGGAGTTTTCACAATTGCATCCATGAGGTGTTTATTATTCGAAGTTCAAGGTTCAAAAGAAAGCAATGAGATTATTACTTGGAACAACTTTATCCCACAAAAGGTCTTTATTTTTGGCTAGAGGGCGATAAACAACAGAATCCTAACGAAATCAGCTTTATTTGTTAGGGGTGTTAACTTACAATAAAAATTATGTTATATTGTGGGGATATTGTAGAATCAGCCGAACATCTTTTGATATCTTGCTTCACTGCAACAGTATTATGGCGATTTATAGGGTCATGGACTCATGGCTTAAAATCTCGTTGATTTTTACGTTCTCGTTATTTGATCTCCTAAAGATACTTGATTATGTTTTAGTATCGGATTCCAATAAAAAGTCGTCCAAGCAATCATTTTCACGGCGTGTTGGAGTCTTTAGAAAGCTCGAAATAAATTGGTCTTTAACAAAGTCCCTATCTCCATAGCAAGAATCCGTCTTGAAAGAAAATTACAGGCATATAGTTGAATTAAGAACCGATATCCTCTTAAATTTTTTTCATGGAGTGTTTGGTGTAATTTATCTATTTAATCCCTTGTTTTTTCCCACTAGATGTAGCTTTTGATTTTAAGGTTGTTTGTATGTTTATATATTTTAGCTTCCGGCCGATTTTAATGAAATTGCAGTTCAAAGAAAAAAGAAATAAATACAAAAGCCGTTATGTATCGATTTCCTTAGTTAAATTGTACAAATTTCGATTTACAAGATCGTTATGTATTTCATTCACTTAAATGTTGAAGTAGTTTTTTAACACTTGAGATGCTGAAAAAAATGTTATCTAGTACTAATTAACAACTAATTTCCAGCTAAAATAATATGTCAATTTGCTTTATAAATACTCACGACTAATTTGCAGCTAGAATAACAAAGTCAACTGGAAGTCTGGAACACATCTCTTTCTCTCTGCTCCCTCACCCACCATCCCACCCACACTTCCAATTGGTACAAAAATAACTTGATATGAACAATTAATTTTCTTCATTAAGAATCGTCATTTTTCCACTTTGTAGCATGACCTTGAATTGTTCCAATTCCATAATATTATCTCCAGACTTAAGTTTGCCTTTCTCACACTTTGTGGTTTATATTGGAATCAATCTATCGATACTAGAGGGGTATCCGCATAATGCGGCGTCGGTGGCGGCGCCGACGACGGCGGTGTGGTGATGGCGGGGATTGGTGGTGGTGGTGGCATTGCCAAGTGGTGTATGTAATTGATGTAAATGGGTAGTGTAGATATTTTAAAAAATAATATATATATATATATATATATATATATATATTGTAAGAGAAAAGTGAGTGTATGGTTGTCATGTACCCAAGCTTGGGTATAGAACCCCTCACATACCAATATTTTAATATTTGTTATATAATAAATAAATGACATGTGCCCCATGAATTTTATAGATTAAAAAACAAAAATGTGAGGAGTTCTATACCTAACCTTAGGTACATGACAGCCACATATTCCCATTCCTCATATTGTAAATATGTAATAAGGATAATATGGACATTTCCAAATTAAAAAATGTGTAACTTTCAACATTTTTTCATAATTAAAAATGCATGAAATTATTATTATTATTATTATTATTATTATTATTATTATTATTATTATTATTATAAAGTAGTATAATACACGCGTGAAAATTTTCATGCTTCAAAATTTTCGAACATGTAATCAAGATATGGACAAAAAGCTTAATAAAAAAGTCTAACGATGGCCTACAAATATAGGAACACTTGATTTTCATAACCATAATTAATCGATTTGATGTCCTAGTTTACGAAACTACCATTTTATTAATATATATATATATATGAAATTCATGACATTTGGAATTAAGTTATTAGATGTATAGTAAGTACATTTTGTTTTTTTCCCTTTAAAAGATACATAAATATCCAAATCGAATGATAGAGATATATATTATTATTAAACTATATATTATTTTTATTATTATTGAATTATATTTATGAGCATTGATATTAGAGTATTTGATGTGCTAAGTATATATGCAAATTGTATATTATTCATTTATGTTGTTATGTTAAGTTCCATATATCGCTATCTGTCAAACTTTCTAATACAGGTTTTTCCTTTCACACTTCGCAGTCCGTAAAACGTTGATTTGTGTTTGATTTCCACGAAATTTAACATAGGAAACAAACATACATATATGTTTGATAACCTGATTTTGTTTTGGTCATAATTGCAAACAAAAATCAACCAAATGGGCCATAACTGGAATATATATATCTTAAAATAATGATAAAAACAATGTCGAGAATGATAACTAATGAACCAAAAACGAAGAGACCTGACCAGACTCGAGATCACGTAGTGATCGTGAAGGCAATCATATCGTGGTGGTATCCAATCGATAGCTGGATGGAATCAACATCACGAATACGATTCACAAAAACATCACTGTCGCGACTTTGCGTTTAATTAGGTTTTGCGTGTGAGAACAAAGTTTAAGGGATGTAATTTCAAGTTTGGGTCACGTCACTTGGAGTTTAAAACAAAACCTCTCATATAAATGATAACAATAATAATAATGCTACATTACGAAACATATGTTTGTAACTATCTTCATGTTGCTTTCAAATAAATGAAAACGCGTCGAAGCTTTCATATTAGAAATTAAAGAAATCGTTGAAAATGTAGTAGTATACACACATATGGCCAAATAATATAGAATTAATTCACGCTTTAGTTATGGCCTACATGTATGTTCGTCTATGATACACTAAATCCGAAGGTTAACGGTGTAAATCCTTTTATTATTAATTCACAATATTGAAAAGTTTAACTTAATACATAGATTTGAAATATTGTTTGATTAATTTTTATGATAAATGTTCATTTGTAAACCATAATTAAGGTGAAAACTAAATGACAATTCTCAACCACACATTTTTTCTTTTTTTTTCTCTCCTCCAAAAATCACTAGTTTCATCTAATTCATTCAAAATCTTTTATCTCAAAAACCGTACATCGATAAATTATAAAAATTATAT
>JAOEHQ010046804.1:0-11265 GCA_025447715.1 Asclepias incarnata
GGTTCGCCTCGAGGCTTACGCCTCTTGAGGCTAAGGGAAAACGCCTCGAGGCTCGCCTTCCGTACTTTTAAACCTTGAAACCGGTTGCTACTTCTTGGTCATTTTCAATCTCGTCATTGTAACAATAGAACCCAGGGTTTAAATAATAACCCGCTGCATGTAACAGATGGTGAAGTTGAGAGTTTTACCGGTTGTCTACTATGTCCGAGATAATCTTGTAATCGTCTTGCTGTTAGATTAAAGCACCTTTAATTGCAATCTTAATTTATTTCAAGCTTGGAAAACTCAATTTGAGATCTATTTCAAGCTTGGACTTTAAGTTTGAGCTCTAGCTAGATTAATACTTGAATAACTCAATACAAGCTCAACTTGATTGCATCACCACTTGTTTCATCGGATGATGCATTTTATATTTTTATATAGTGCGTTTATCGGGCCACATCAGTGCAACAATTGCTTTCCCATCCCACCATTGACACACCACTTTTACCCTAGTTTTGCATCTTCCCTACCTCGAAAGACCCCATATCCACTTAATTATTTATGTGTGAGAGTGAAGGCAGAGCGAAAAGGACCCCACATTACCTACATCATGAATGACATCCGGACATGTAACACCCCACCCCCCCCCCCCCCCCCCCCTCTTTCCAACCAACCAGTATGCATCCCTCAACTCTGAACCACCCCGAGTGCCGTCCGCCTCATCTACAACATTCACACCCATCACACTAGTACAACATTGCCACATTAACACCATACTAAAAACCACATTGATTCCATTTTTTTAACCTAATCTCGTCACATTGATATTTTGTAATTAAAATTTTTTTTTGCGCCGCATCCACAAACACAACGTGATGGATAACACACTGGGGTCATTATGTACAGGTGGAAATGGCCAACCGTGTGGTGACTGGTGAGGGGGTTTCACTCTTAATGATGATACCATACTGACCAGCGACCACTCCAAGATTAAAGACCATCAATAGAAATTAATGTGCCAATCACCTTTTATTACCAAATACCAACCATAAAAAACGCTACACATTACTCTTTCTCCCCCCGACCATCAGCCATAACTGGAAGCCGACGGCAGCTACGTCGGGGTGATTGTTGGGAACCATGAAAAAAGTAACAGAACTGTATGGAAACTATTTGTAGTTGCAGTCTGTGCGTACCACACTAATTTATCACAATAGAGACGGGATGTTAAAGTATGCTTTTCGTTTTGGTATGGCAGTAGCATTTTTATTTGCATACATCTTCTTTTGAAGCTTTGAGTGATGCTTGAAAGAAAAAATTGTGTCAATTGTTATAGTTGGATATCCTTATGGTTATTTAAAAGCTCGAGGTATAAGATGCCACATACTCTATGATACTAGATTATTCTCTTATTAGCCATTGATGCTTCGTGGTCGAGCTTGTTGAATGAAAGATGATAAGAGGGAATTCTAGTTTTGCGGTATAGAAATTGCCTATATTTACATGATCAACCCGATAGAATTATATTGATGGGTTTTTTTTTTCTTTTTTCTTTGGTTATTGTGAGTTATATAATGTATTTATCGAGAACTCTTACTTTCCATTGTTTTACTAATTCATATTTCCTGTAACTTTATCTGAATGGCAGTGGACCATGTGTTTCGTACTTGCTTCGTAAGCGAGCTCTCTATAATGATATGTCAAGGTATGTGCAGTTTTCAGTTCCCTAAACTGTACATCCATGTGGAGTAGTGATTTCATGCATATTAATCCATGTGTCATAGGTATACATGTTGTGCTGGATATATGCCATGCAGTGGAAGGTGTGGAGAAAGCAAGTGCCCTGAACTATGTCTTTGCACTGAGGTATGCTTATTCGAAATGCCTGTGAATTTCTTTGAACATCTTTTCTTGTGGTGACGGACAAGATTCGTGTGATGGCACATTGGCACAAACTGGTTGGGATAAAGAAGGGTGGAATATTACAACACTGTCGTCTCAAAATGATGGAATCTTTTTCCAGTACTAATCTCACAGTTTGAACAACGTAGTCAGAAATCAAAGCCATAAGTTACTCAACATTTTTTTGTGTCTAAACATTGTCTATTTTATTAGGCATCATTAATCATTTCACGGGTTATATTTGATCGATGAATTGTGAAATCTTTGTAACTGAGTGTGTGAGGGATATATATGTACTACAAGTATGTATTTCACGATTAAATCATGCATAGAAACCAACAGGTTGTCATAGGTGCTCACACAAAGTGCCAAGCTTTGACATGGAAATAAACCATCATTCTTTATGTTATTAGTCTGTGTAATCATGTTGTAGCTGTCTTTATACAATTCTAGTTATAACGCTATATTGCATTCATATTCTTTTGTAACATTCTGGTTTTGTAATCCTCAGGTCTTCCTGTGCTTTGGGAACTCAGTAGCGTCTACTCGCTTCCTATTGCAAGACGAGTTTAACATACAGACAACACAATGTGATAATTGCATCATTGTAATCTCTTCATGAAACTCATTATGTATTTGAAGTCTATTGTTATTTACTCTTTGACTATTAGCTAAGTTGTTTTTTGGTCATAATGCAGGGTTTCATGTTTTGTCTTCAACAACTTGCATGCATATTCTCCATTGTTGCTTGCCTTGTTGGAAGCGAGGAGCTTAGTGAGGCATCTCAGCTGCTTAACTGTTTAGCTGATATGGTTTATTGCACGTAAGTTCATTTAGCTACCACTCCAACTTCATATATTTGGTTAATATTATCAAATGAGTATTCTAATATTTCTTGTAATTTCTTTTTGTAGGGTTTGTGCGTGCATGCAGGTATGCAAAAATTCACAACATTGTGGGATTAATTTGGTTAGGTTGTGGGGAGGGAGGGAATCAAGAGGTCTAAGCAGCTGAGTCTGGAATGGTAGCAGTTTTGACCCATTTACTTACAAATGTGTTGATTGGGTTTCTGTTTCTACTCAAATGGGTTGAGCGGGTAAAATAAAAAAGTTAGCTTACATTAATATGGGTCAAACGGGTCCAAAGTCCGACATTATGTATTTTTAATTTGTAACCTACAAAATGATTCTATTAAAAAAGGTTGTATAGAGTAATACACTTTCCGTAATCATATAAAGAATATAATGACACTTTATGCAAACAGTGTTTTAGTCCAACATGAACCAAAAGAGTCTGTTGACCTGCTACCTAACTTGTCCGACATGTGCGTTGCTATTCAACTCTAATAATGTTTTTTTCATTCTCGCAAAATTATTCAAGTCGATGCCTGGAATTTAATTTTGCAGACACAACACAAGGTCGAGATGGACAAACGAGATGGAAAGTTTGGGCCACAACCAATGGCTGTTCCACCCATGCAACAAATGTCAAGGATTGATCAGCCTTATCCTCCCAATGTCGGATACGCACAACAACCTTATGGTTACCCTCCAGCACCACCACCTCAAGCTCAGGGTTATCCACCTGCAGGTTATCCTCCACAGGGTTATCCCCCAGCACAAGGCTATCCAGCTCCTGGTTATCAGAGGTAAATCCTTGAAGCTTGTGCAGGTAAAATGGTAGCGAGTGGCTTTGTGAATCCATCTTTTTTTATTCATATTGAACTTCTTGAGGAGACTAAATCTTTTGTGTGATGAGAAATTGTTGTACATGACTTTTGTTGCTTTGATATCTGATTACTGTAGAATGGTTATCGTGGTCACTTCTGTGTTATCATATGTGTCCGTTGGGTTTGTTTATAAATTTATGGATTTTGATGTTTATATATCCTCGTGTATAAGCATGGACCTTTTCAATTACGTATTCTTTATTTTAGTTTTTTATGAAGTTCTTGCAACTAGTTTTTATATGATTACTAGTTCATCTTGAGGGTCCGCCGTTATGGTCTTTTTTTTTGTCTGGTTTGAAAGAGCGTTCAACTATAGCTCAAATATATAGTAAGCATACAACTTTTAATGAGTATCGCTTTCAATAATATTTGTAACTGTATGTCAATTAAAAACTTGTGAAATGTAGACGTGGCACCAGATGCTACAACTTATATTGATGCTACGTATATTCAGGTCTATACAACAACAATAGTTGACCCATTTGAAGTTTGATGTTGGATAAAAAAGAATTCGTCTAATGGTGACAGGACCTTGAAGATGTTTTGGCTAGTTCTTGATCTAATTGGTTTAAACCAGTTGATACTCGATGGGTATGTTTGACAAAACTAGCTTGTTGTTAGAGCTTTTAACTTGTAATTAGAGCTTTTGCTAGTATATATGTTTGGTAAAATAGTTGAAGCTTGTAACTTATGTTTGTAATAAGACATAAAAGGACAAATATGCTATTTTCAAAAGGTGGGATAGAACTAATTAGAGTGCATTTAGGTAATTTACTTTTTCATAAGCTACTAATAAAAGCTTCTTTTTTTTTTCTATGTACCTTATGGTTTAGAAGCTTATAAAAACCATAAACTACTAAAATTTTTAGTAACCAAACAAAGTTAATAAACCCGAGCTTATGAAAATCATAAGTTCAACTGTTCAAGCTCTCACAAGTTTTTATAAGCTTGAGCTTATGCAATAAATATTGGGTTTGAGGACAACCAGCCTGGTTACGAGCTAAGTCCGGGACTAGTCCTAGCTCTTGAACCATTTGGACCTTTATAGTCAATGGTATATCGCCATATCTAGTTTAGTAAACCACCTCCAAGATGGCCTAGTGGTTAATATACCAAGCTTTTTACAA
This sequence comes from Asclepias incarnata, assembly GCA_025447715.1. Classification (NCBI taxonomy): domain Eukaryota; kingdom Viridiplantae; phylum Streptophyta; class Magnoliopsida; order Gentianales; family Apocynaceae; genus Asclepias; species Asclepias incarnata. Next base: position 4,741 of record JAOEHQ010046804.1, read on the forward strand.
GAGAGCTCATGTTCGAATCTTGTCACGTATAATATTAAGGGTGGTTAGGGAAGGATTCGGAAACAAGCACATGATACCACGGTTAAACGACGTACATCTGAGTTGAAAGCTCTCTCCGAATAACCTAAATAGGAAGACCTAATTTCTTTATCATATTTAGTTCGGTAGTGTTTAAACATATTACAATTTGAAAAATCACCTATGATCATGTAATACAAAAGCAAGTGTTATTCTTTCTTGGGGGTGTTTGGTTTAAAAACTAGGAATCACTATGGGTTTATATAATTTTGAGAATGGAAATGGGTTTTTTAAACCTACTAAGGGTGCTGGGGTTTTAAATATGTGTAATATGGTGGATTTGATTCTCATTTAAAAAAAAACCAAACGCATGAAAACAAACAATTGAATTAATAGTCAAACTTATTCCTCCATTCCTATGCGACTATGCCCACCAACCAAACGCATCCTTATTGCAAATTTAATTAGGCTTCTTATAAAACCTTTTTTACTAGATTCATACATAGGTGGTTTTACGCAGGCTTTCTTCTTGTAGGTTTTAGTTTTAGTGTAAAAATATGATTGTAAGTTTAAATGTGTAAACTGTAAAATAACAAAACAGAGAGATTCTTGTTTTGGCTATATGGAAAAAATTAATTCTTTGGCTTTAATGTATACAGTCTAATCAGTATTTTTATTGTCATTTTTTAAATGTTTTTCTAGATCATTTCAAAATGCTTATCTAGTAATCCGGAATTTTGAAGAAATCTTTTGGACGTTTGTCCACTTTTGAAGATGATTTATAAGTTTAAATGCATATACGTAAATAATAAAAGAAGTGTCGCACGCACCCACCGGTTAATGGCCATCAACATGCATTACTTAATGGCTGGCGGCCGGACATGAATTATGGCTGTTACTGAGATTACCATTCATTTTCATTCCATTCTATTCTATTCTAGACGTATATAGTCTACTAAAATCAATCAAAAGCAAAAACAAAAACGCCGTCACTTGCGTGTATTTTACTAATTGTTACTTTTGCACACGCTTTGATATCGACCTACCAATTTCATATGTTTTTCAAGGTGGATTTGTTGACTTCTTAGACCAATAGGAATGGTGAAAGGGCAGCACGTCCCTTTTTGCAGCTTTTTGGATTTTTTTTTTTTTTTTACTTTATATTTTTATTAATATTAAATGTTTGTGTGTGTGCCAAACAAAAGCACGCCCGTTCCCAAATGAAAGTTGCACAGGGTTTAATGCACACTTTCACACTTTTTAATGCAAAAAGTGAACAAAAAGTGAGGGGGCACGCCCCCATTCCGGTTAGCCTTACTGTATCTAAGATTGGTGTAGTTGGCTGCACCTAAGCTTTGTCCATAAATAAATACAGTGGATGGAGATGGAAATTTGTTTATGAGACGTTTGATTCATGAATTTTAAATCTTAGCATTTCAAAGATTTTAAATACCAGGCTTCCAAGATTTCAAATTTCAGGATGATTTCAATATAATATATGTTACCAATTAATTATCCATACGACAAACCATTTGAGTACAAAATTTATAAAGATTCAAACAGACATATTGTTTATGATCGGATAGTATTCCAAGATTCAAACATACACTGTGCTAAGTTATCTCGAAATGAGGTCTACTAGTTTGAAGTCCCGATGGAAGTGATATTATCCTCTTGCTCAACTTCAGAGATCTCTGGTTCCTAGGGATGGTTTTCGATACGGAACCATACCAAATCGTACCGAAACCGAAAACCACCTAAAGTGAGAACCGAATACCATACCGATTATATGGGTACGGTATTGGTAGTATTGTCCCTGTTTTGTACCGAATTTTCACTGTTTGTTTAAAACTAACTACTTGTTACTTAAAATGACCGACCTTGCCTTCAAGATGACAAAAACATCTTTCTGATAACATATTTCTGGGATGAATGCTTCTTGTTGTAGAATTTTTTATATGAAGTTGGTCGGTGTACATTACGCAATTCATTTAATTGATACATTTGGCCTCTATGAGGTCCTCTCCATTTTGTGTATACTGCATCAATCAAGTAATAACCTTAAGTCACATTATAATCATATATATAATCAACAAGCATACTTATTAAAATTTATTAGATACTTCCAAATTATATTTACACACGTCTTGTAACTTTCGATCCATGTGAGCTAATAAGAGCATCTTGAAGCAACCTATCATTAGGGACTGACCCTTCTCATCCTGCTAAACACATAGATGAACTACATACTCTTGTGTCAATGATTCATGGTTTAGGTGATGAGAAATCCAGATTTTACCCATAAGGCGGAGGTTCGAATCTTGTTAGGTACAGATTCATACTTTGTTAATCCCCAGTTGTTAGGAAGAGCCTAATGGGTTTTTCCTTTGGCATCGTTGCTCAGCTTCAGGCCCGACTCTTAGGCAAGGCAAGAGGGTCATGAGCTTAGGGCCCAAGATTGAAGGGGGCCCAAAAAAAATTAGATACACGATACGATATAATACATAAAGTAGGTGGAGTAAAGTTAAAGACTAAAATTTAGGATTTTTATTTGGGCTATTTTTAATTTAATATTATATAAACCATTACAAGTTTTCCAACATCAACTCATTAGTTAAACACTTCAAGTATTCAACCAACCAATTTTATTCATTTTTAATATAATAATGTGTTGACAAAATATGATTGAATGTCTTTCAATTGTTACTTGATTAGTTGAATGATAAATTTATCGACTATAATTTTAGGGGTCTATTTTTTTCTTTTTGCCTTGGGCCTTGATTTTTTTTTACCATTCTCGGAGACGGCCTTGCTCAGCTCATGGTAGCGGGATCCAGTTTAGACAACAGACTATTCGCTGTCAAGTTAGGATCTCACCATTTAACAATGAGAGTTTGTTTCTATTTGAAAGTCATCGGTAAAAAAACTTACATATCCTGTGAAGACCTTTCTAACACATTTGCTGCATGTCTTTGTGAACACATGCATAACACATTTGTAGCAATTTCATTTTTTTCTTGTTTTATACTTTTGTCTTCGTTTGACACTAAGCACATTATGTATGTTTCATCTAGAGCTCCCAGAAAATTATGTAACGAATAAAATAAAAGGCATCATCTTCTATTTATAGTAAACTTGCAAAATAATTAGAGTATGTATAAAATATACATTGAACCATTTTCATTCTTTAATCGCTTGAGTTATCTAGAACAGGTAAGGATTTCTTAAGCAAACGCAAATTCAAGTAAAAAGTCTACGAAGTGTTCTCCTGGTCGTTCAAACAACTTACAATGACACAATTTTTAACATTATGAGCAATAATGTGAAAGATTATCACAATTTGTTCATCAACTATCTTTAATTAATCATTTATGTTTTTTTTTTTTGTGGGTCATGCATAACACGATCTTGTCATGCCTAGTATATCTTTATATTATATAATAATAATAATAATAATAATAATAAGTTAAAACTAAACTTTATATTATTATAAAGTAAGTTTGTCTAAACTACCTCAAATTTGTCCACTCATATGGCTCCAATTTACATTAGCATTATTATTATTATCATTAAAAAACATATAAAAGAATAAAACAATAATGTAGAATAACATATATGTATTGATTCATTAATATTATATTATAATAAACAAATATATACTTGTAAAATATTATGTATAGTGTTTATATTTATTTATAATTTTTTATAACATAAAAAATAACACTATTATCTATATAATTAAAGGGCGTAGCCATGCCCTTTAGTTTTTTGACACGTGCGGCCATTTATCTTCCGAGACTTCGTGTGCTTATAGTTTGACGCATATCGGGTTTCTGGTTTTGGTTTTTACGTATCGGGTTTCGTTTTTTTTTTCACTTTGTTTTTCTTTCTCTCTTTATATTTCTTTGCTTTTGTTTTTTGACTTTTGATTTTATTGTACAAAACAAACATATACATTTCATATATCAAAATTTCGGACGTAATTGTGGTATTGCTCTTAAATACATATTTTGTTTATTTCTCTCTTTATATTTCTGTTTTTGATTTTTGATTCTTGACTTTATTGTACAACATATCGCAAACTTTTGGATGTATCGGGTTTTGGTTTTTTTGTTTTTTTTTTCTCTTTGTTTTTCTTTTTGTTTCTTTTTTTTTTTTATGTTTTTTGACTTTATTGTACAAAACAAACATATATACTTTATATCGTAAACTTTTGAACGTAGTTGTAGTATTGCTCTTAAATACATATATATATATATATATTTTTTTCTCTTTATACTCTTTGATTTTGATTTTGATTTTTGACTTTATTGTACAACACAAACATATATATTGACGTAATTGTGATATTGCAAAATATATATAAATTTGATATGGAAAATGCTAAATACAGCCCCAAGGGTTGTAGTTAACATGTATAAAATAATTGTACCTTTCATATCAAAATCTCACCCCTTGAATTTTATGGTAAGTGTACAACTATTTTATGCTCCTTAACTACAGCCTTTAGGGCTGTATTTAGCAAGACCCATTTGATATTGCAAACTTTTTAGCAAACATATCTATGATATAGTGCTTTTGGTCTTTCCTTTGATTTTTTGTTTTTTTATTGTTGGTTTTTTTTCTTAACACTTTTTTGGTCTATCCTCATGCCTTGCAAGGCCGGAGGTCCTTTTCTATCATAGATAGAACCTGGAAGCAGTCTCTCTACACCGTCGTGGTAGGGTAAGGTTGTCTACATCTCAACCTCCCCCATACACCGTCGTGGTATTGGGACCCAAAACCCGTGGAAGATGACATTGGGTGTTACTTTACTTTACTTTTACTTTTTTCCGGTTGTGAAACCGCATCAATAACAAATGCACACATAATAATCGAGACCCCGCAGCGCAAAGCGCAAGGCTTATACCCCTAGTTTGACATTAACGGTTAATCAAAAATTTGTAGTTATAACATCTAAACATACTAATCAAATCCTTACAGGGTGATGATGTAGATACTAATACGATACAAGAGATTAAATGGTTCCTTCTGATTTACTATTTTTACTAATCAAATCCTAAAATGATCAAACTCTAAACTAGATATTAAATTACAACAAACTAAACTATATAACAATCAATCAAATCAATATACATATCCCAATTAAAACTCACCATTAAGACTATTGGGAGTGGGGCGTTATTACGCGTCAGTCAGTTGAAGAACCCCCCGGAAACGCCACCTACACCGCCCCGGGCGGCGTTCTATGTCCATGTCACTTGGTCAATGGCTTATTTGAGACGGGGAGCAAGTTTTGTGGGAAGATGTGAGGAGCCGTTACTTTTCTTTCTTTTTGTCAGGTAAAGAATAAAATAAACAATAAAAGGACAGAAACCTCTTTGCTCATGTATGTGTTTTAATAAATAACAAGCTAATGGGTCCCTCATGCCATTTTCATTTTAATAAACAATAAAATAAAACACTAATAAAAAATAAAAAAATAGAAAAAGTGAGGCTTCTATCAGGAGTCCTCACTCCAGCCAAAATTAAAGGACGCCCCCTTTGCTGACTGGGCGCCACATGGCAGGAGACGCCCCCTCCAAGGCTTCCATCAGGAGCCCTCACTCCCAATAGTCTAAGGGTACTTATCGCTTCGAAACTCACATTAAAATTTATTAAGGATGAACTTTTTGGGTAGTTTTTTCGGATAGGCGGCGTAGGGATAGTTTTTCTTGGTAGGCGGTGTAGGTTACTTTCTAATGTACCGGATTTTATGTTTATTAAGTTCATATATACTTATATGTGTACGCCTATATGATGTGATATTTATATTTATATGTTTTATAAGACATGCTCTTATTTTGGCCATGTGTCATACTTTGTTCGATATGTTTATATGTTTTTATTTTTTTATTTTATACTTGTATTATTCTACTGATATGCATGGACACTTACTACACATCACTCACCACACACTAGTATTAGAGTGATAAGGATTCTTTCAAGTTAGAATCCCTCAATTCGCAAAGTTAGAGGGTTCTTGACCCTTGGATTAAAATCAATGGTTAAGATTCAAAAATCAAGTTTGAATTTGATTTTAATCCAAGGGTCAAAAATCTTCTAACTTAACAACTTAAGGGATTCTAACTTGAGAGCATAAGAAACCACGTGATCTTCAACTCACGTTGTAGTTTCTCCTTTGCCCTCTTTTCTTTGGATGCCAGAAACCACAGTGCATCCACCTGATCAAAAGTCCACAAAATTCTCTTATGATGTTCATCCAACACCTCCTTATGACGAACCAATCCAGCATCCAAAATCTGGATCATTCGAGCTTGTCTGTGCTCCTCCTCTATGTTTCCCCTAGTTGGCATCCCTACCACAGTTCTGGATGAACCTTCACCGTTCATCCTCCTCGATTCAACATTAGGAGGCCAGTAAGGGTCAACAGCGGGACCACGAGTAGCTTGCTCAGCCATAAAGCGTTGGTAAAGTCCAATGGTAGGTGGGGGAGATCGGGACCGG
>JAOEHQ010046805.1:0-11265 GCA_025447715.1 Asclepias incarnata
TTGAAATGAGGTGGATGTATTTAATTGGGTAAAAAATTGAGGGTTGGAGGGTTGAACATGACCACTCCTTCCACCCTAAAACTCAATTTGTAAACAAGTCATCATTCATATTAAATTAAAAAATATATTATATTAAATAAAAAAATACTAAATAAAAAAACATTAATACACTAAAAAATTAAAACATAAAATAATTATTAAAAAAAAAACAATTACTATGCCCTTCTTCTTCTTCCTCTTAAGCACACACTATACATATGATATATCTATACACAACACAGACACAGACACACTATACACTATATATATATATATATATATATATAACACACATCCAAACACACACTACAAAACACACACAACTCGGTAAAAAAAACATTATTAAAACTTGAGGGTCCACATCATCGTTGCGAAACCAACGTGTGTGGGCACACGCCGGACCAACACGCCGAGTGGCACACTGGAGTCCCAACACGGGCACGCCGGAGGCGAGGCTGGGTTGGAGACGACTTTATAGTGATTAAGCACTACCAAGGTGGTCAAATGGTTAAATGTCTTGTTTCTTTAAGAGAAATTTGAAATCCTCGTAAGTAAATATTTTTAGGATGATTAAAAAAAATGGTCGAAATGATCATATAGATAGCCTAATTAGACTGCATATATTTAAATTAAAAAAACCTTTATTAAATAATTTAAATGGTAAAAACCTTATCCTTTTCCATTTATTTGGTTACATATCTTCTGGTGATGGTAGCCACTAACGTACCCATTGCATGTTTAGTACATTGAAAATAAATTCATGTATTTGGTACAAAGTAAATAAGTAATCCTTTGAAAAAAAATGTCATACTGTCATGTGCAATGTTATATATATCAGGTCAAAGATATCTTGGTCAACTTAAATGGCTTGTTTCCAAAACCATTTTCGAATTTGTTTTCAATCAATAATTTTGTTCTTAAAATGATGAAAAATAGCCAATGATCTACAAATGAAGTGGCAAGACATCTAGGTTTTTACTCAGACCATTGGGTCTGGGACTCCGAACGGGTCGGGACTATTTGTTATGGGTCACCTCCAGCAAATTTTTAGGTTCGTAATCTGAAATTTGTCGACCTTAAAAAAAATGATGAAAAATAATAAATAACCTTCATAAAAATCAATAACTAGTCTCATTTTTAATTTCGACCAATAAAAGTCATAAGAAGCTTAGATCAAACCCGAAAAGCTTCCTTTTAACTATCTTGGGATTTCTATTGATGGTAGCTCTGTGCGGGTGTGTACGTGGGATCCTATTATTTCAAAATTCCAAAGAAGGTTATCAAATTGGAAAGCTAATCTTTTATCCGTCAAGGGGAGGGCTACATTGATTATTTCCGTGCTTGGATCCCTTGGGATTTATTTCTTTTCTCTGTTTCGAATGCCCAAAAAAGTTAACAATATACTGGAGGCGCTTAGATCAAACTTTTTCTAGGGTGGATCAAAGAACCGGAGAAAAATTGCTTTGGTCAAATGGGTCTCGGTTTTGCCTTCTAAGGATAATAGAGGTGTTGGCTTTGGCAGCCTCGAGGCAATGAATCATGCTCTCTTGTATAAATGGAGTTGGCGGGCGTTGTCCAATCCTCACAGTTTGTGGGTACGCATCATTAGAGCTATTCACTGTAACAATTGTTTTTTTTAACCTTACTACCGAATGTAGAGGATTATGGTATAGAATAGTGGAGACTGCTAGAAACATGCATAAAATACATGCTATTACTTCTAGTATCATTAATCGTAAGATTGGGAATGGTGTGAACACTAAATTTTGGTCGGATGTGTGGTGTGGTGAGTTTACTCTAGCAAATAAATTTCCAAGGTTGTTCGCAATTGAGGTGAATAAGGATTGTACGGTGAGTAAACATTGGAACGATAACCATTGGGTTTGGAATTGGCGGCGGCCTCTGATGTCTAGCCGGGAGTTACAGGTGTTGGACAAGCTAACTAGCCTTCTTCCTTTTACCCTTGAAGCGGATCAAGATGATAGGCGTATGTGGAATTTTAAAGGTAAGAATTACTTTTCTATTGCTATCCTTAGACAATATTACGATTTACGACCACTTCCACCTTCCTATCAACAACAACTTAAAAAATAGGTGTAATAGGCTTGTACCTAAGAGAATCAATATATTTGCTTGGAGGCTCAGACGTGATATTCTTCCCAATTTTGTTAATTTGTTTTATAAGGGCGTGGACATTAATACGGTCACAAGTGTGTTATGCTCTAATGGGGTGGATTTTTCTTCTCATACTTTTCGTAACTGTAAAGTGGTTAACGAGACTCGACTTCTCATCTGTGACTGGATCTCCAAAAATAATCCTATCGATGCCCCCGAAGGTGTATTAAGCATTTTCCTATCTTGACGTCGTCATCACCTCGTGTTGACTGTCACATCAGCTTTTTCTCTTCAAGACACATGCATCCAAGAACATCCCTCTCCCTATCATACCCTTTTCATCACCCCATCCCCAATTTAAAATTATAAACACGCACACACATACACTCACACATACCCCACACTCTCTCTCTTCTTACACATATAAACAAAAAAAACACATTTCGTACTCTGCCACATGGGCCCCAACACTCGTCGAATGATTTTCAAAAAATAACAAGATGCGACGACGACCACCCTATTGGAGATAATTCAAACTAAAAAAGTCCGTGATTTGCTGGAAGTTTGTTTATCTATTGAATAATGACCGGGTTCATAGGTTTACCTTGAAGACCGGATCTTTCTGTTTTGATTTTATTTTGAACGTTATTGTTTACGTTAGTTTGTTTTCCATGTACTTTGTTTTGCCTATTTAAGGCTTGCTTGTCAACATCAATAAAGCATCCACTTTTGTATTCAATATATTTGTGATTTTATACTTGTTATGCTCTATCATTCTGGTATCAGAGCAAGCAGGTTCTAAGATCATTCATTAAACACTTCTCTCTCCTTATATTTATACTAGTCATTTTTTTCTTCTCTTTTCTCTATTTTCATGGCTGCTAATTCGTCTGGAATTCCTACAACTCCCCTTCCAATCTTTAAAGGGGAAGGGTATCAATTTTGGAAAATAAGAATGAAAATCATTCTCGTGTCTCATGATCTTTGGGAATATGTGGGAACTGGGTTTAATGAAACAGATGGAGATCGAGGTCGTCTTAGAGAAAACCAAAAAAAAGATGCCCGTGCCCTATCATTGATTCAATCAGCCGTTCATGATGAAGTTTTCTCACGCATCGCTGGAGCATCCACATCAAAGCAAGCATGGACGCTCCTGCAAAACGAGTATGAAGGAGATTCAAAGGTACAGATGGTGAAGCTATAGGGACTCAGGCGTGACTTTGAGACTATTTTTATGAAAGAAGGAGAACCGATGGGCGCTTTTTTATCAAAAGTAACGAAGATTGTGAATCAAATGAGGGCGTTTGGAGAAACTGTAACAGACCAAACTGTGGTGGAGAAAGTGTTGAGGAGTTTACCAGCAAAGTGGGATCATGTTGTGACTGCAATAGAAGAATCAAAGGACCTGACTCGCCTCACGTTTGATCAGCTTATGGGCTCGCTGCAAGCCCATGAACCCCGAGTGACTCGGGGGAGTCAAGTCTTGGTTGAGGAGCATGCCTTGCAAGCAAATGAAGAGACCGGCTTGGTTGCTCAAGGTAGAGGTCGGGGTTCATTACGAGGTCGAGGACGAGGTCGTGGAAGAGGCAATGGAAGAGGTAGAGGTAGCATTCAATGCTATAACTGCAACAGATTTGGTCATTTGAGCAGAGACTGCTGGAATGAACCACAAGCTGCACCTGCTATTGGAGATGAAAATGAAGAGGAAGAAGGTCAGTTGTTTATGACTATGGAGAACAATCCTGATAGCGTTTTTATGAGCGCTGATCAAGGTAAGAGTCTAAAATCTAAAAGCACTTTGTTCTTGGATAGTGGTTGCTCAAATCACATGACAGGACAGAAAACTCTGTTTAAAAACATCAACACAACCAAAACAGTAGCTGTTCGAATGGGAAATGGGAAGAAAATCAGTGTTGAAGGTAAAGGTGTGGTTCGACTTGAGGTTGCAGAAGGGAAGTATAAGGCTCTTGATGATGTCCAGTATGCTCCAGACTTAGGTTATAATCTCCTAAGTGTCGGACAAATGATGAGAGGAGGACATAGACTGGTATTTGATGATGGGGTTTGCACGATCACCAACAAGGCAACAAGAAAAGTTGTATGTACGGTACCTCTTTCTGATAATAATACCTTCCCTCTTGACGTGTCCAAAACAGAAAGTGTGGCATTCACTACTCAAATAGACGACTCCTACTTATGGCATCTAAGATTTGGACACTTGAATGAAAGGAGTCTTCAAAGTCTTAGCAAATCCAAACGGGTGCATGGCTTGCCTTCGATCAAACACTGGGATGTATGTGAAGGTTGTGTACAAGGAAAGCAGAGCAAGCATCCATTTCCTACTCAAGGTACCAGAAAAACTCGAATTCTTGATCTTATTCATGCAGATATATGTGGGCCCATGCCTATAAAATCAGTTGGGGGCAACAGTTATTTTTTACTTTTCACTGATGATCTGAGCCTCATGTCATGGACTCATGGGTGTATTTCCTAAGTGAAAAGTCAGAAGCTTTCAATAAGTTCAAGATTTTTAAAGCGAAAGTCGAAAATGAAAAGGGAATGAAGATTAAAGCTCTTCGAACAGATAGAGGTGGTGAATTCTGCTCAAAAGAATTCATGTCATTTTGTGAACAGCAAGGTATAAGGAGGGATCTCACTGCTCCATATACACCCGAACAGAATGGTGTATCGGAGAGAAAGAACCGTACTATTGAAGAAATGGCGATGAGCATGCTTCATGAGAAGAATATGAGCAAATGTTTTTGGGGAGATGCAGTTGCCACAGCCGTTTATCTCAGAAATATGTCACCCACTAAAGCCTTAGATGAAGCCACTCCCTATCAAGTATGGTACCAACGAATCCCATCTGTTCGTCACCTTAAAATTTTTGGTTGTGTAGCATATGGGTTAGTTCCTAAGCAACAAAGAAGAAAATTAGATTCAAGAGTTTGCAAGTGTATTTTTATAGGGTACTCTCCAAACTCAAAGGCTTATAGGCTTTATGATCCAATTAAAAAACGTGTGGTGGTGAGTAGGAATGTGACATTTGATGAGCATGCTAAATGGTCTGCAAAAGTAGAAGACAAGTACTCCTTGCCTATTGACTTTATTGAAGATAGGGACCACATTGATGAGGATGGCTCAAGTAACAGTGGTCCTAGTGATGGAGGTAATATATCAGGTACATCTACTGTTGATGGGTCTCCATCATCACATGTTGACTCTACGAGTGAAGAAAATAGTACAATGAGGCATGATAGTTCTTTGGAAAGGCAAATCTCAAGTGGTGACAATAATAATCAAAATCCAGCCTCTACCAACCGGCCCCTTCGTCAAAAACGGTCCACAAAATCTCCTGCCTGGCTTGCTGATTATCACACAGGTGAGGGTCTGTCAGATGATGAAGATCCTTCAAGATGCCAACTAGCTCTCTCATCCATAGAGCCAAGTTCGTATGATGAAGCGGTGACCCACAAAGAATGGAGAAAAGCTATGGAGAATGAATTACAAGCTCTAGCAAAGCACGAAACTTGGTCATTAGCTGATCTTCCAGAAGGTAAACATGCAATTGGTTTAAAATGGGTTTACAAAGTTAAAAAGGATGCTGATGGGAAGATACAGAAGCACAAAGCAAGGTTGGTAGCCAAGGGCTATGCACAAGAATATGGAGTTGATTACGAAGAAACTTTTTCCCCAGTGGCAAGGTTTGAAACTATCCGGGTTATAATCTCGCTGGCTGCTTAACAAGGATGGGAGATGTATCAGTTTGATGTGAAGACGGCATTTCTGAATGGACCTCTTAATGAAGAGGTTTATGTGACTCAACCACCTGGTTATGAAATAAGAGGTCAAGAGCAAAAGGTTTGCAGGTTACACAAGGCTCTTTACGGGCTTAAACAGGCCCCGAGAGCCTGGTATGATCGGATTCATGGATATCTACAGCAGCAAGGTTATGCTCGAGTTGAGAGTGAGCCCACTGTTTATGTCAAGAAGGTTAGTGACTGTGATATTATTATTATTTGCATTTATGTTGATGATATAATATATACAAGTTCGTCTAAGAAATTAATGATGGAGTTTAAAGATAAGATGGTGAACGAGTTTGATATGACGGATCTTGGAAGACTTACTTACTTCCTGGGTCTAGAGGTTACACAAGTAGAAAATGGTGTGTTTCTATCACAAAAGAAATACGCCATTGATTTACTTAACAAATTTGGAATGGGGAACTGTAAAGGCGTGGCTACTCCTATGAATGTCAATGAGAAGTTGTATGAAGATGATATGGCTCAAAAGGTTGATGGGAAAAGGTTCAAAAGTTTAGTTGGAGGCTTGCTGTATCTTACTCACACTAGACCAGAACTTGCATTCTCAGTTGGTCTTATTGCTCGGTACATGCAAAATCCATCCATGCAACATTATGGGGCAGCAAAACGGATTCTAAGGTATGTTGCATCTACTACTGATTTCGGACTTTGGTATGAAAAAGGTGTGAAGACTCAGCTGGAAGGTTACACTGATAGTGATTGGGCAGGGTCACTAGATGATCGTAAAAGTATCTCAGCTTATGTTTTTTCAATTGGTAGTGGTATTGTATCATGGAGTTCTAAGAAACAGTCCATAGTTGCTCTCTCGTCCACTGAGGCCGAGTATGTTGCAGCCAACAGTGCAGCTTGTCAAGGGGTTTGGTTGAGACAACTTATGAAGGAGTTAGGATTTGAACAAAGAGAACCAACTGTTATTCATTGTGATAATGTGTCTGCTATTTTCTTGTCCAAAAATGCAGCTCTACATAGCCGAAGCAAACACATTGATGTGAAGTTTCATTACATCAAAGGCCTGGTGAGTTCTAATCAGATCAAGTTGGAGTCATGTTATACTCAAGATCAGAATGCTGATATTTTGACCAAGTCCATTGGAACTGAGAGATTCTGTTATCTCAGAGAGAAACTTGGAGTAAGAAAGTTTGAATTAAAGGAGGGTATTGGAAATAATTCAAACTAAAGAAGTCCGTGATTTGCTGGAAGTTTGTTTATCTATTGAATAATGACCGGGTTCATAGGTTTACCTTGAAGACCGGATCTTTCTGTTTTGATTTTATTTTGAACGTTATTGTTTACGTTAGTTTGTTTTCCATGTACTTTGTTTTGCCTATTTAAGGCTTGCTTGTCAACATCAATAAAACATCCACTTTTGTATTCAATATATTTGTGATTTTATACTTGTTGTGCTCTATCACACCCACGAAGGGGGTGGTGCCTATCCCGTCGACCACGATGACCATGATGAAAGGGGTAACGACGAGGCTTAGGGATCGGCCTTAGAATGGTGTGATAGCTTGAATCATCCTCTTATTATCCGTCAAAGATTGGAAGCAATTTTATACATTTGGTGGTGGCATATTTGAAAAGCCAGGAACAACAAGCTTCATTGCGATACAAAGGAGATTGGTATGGCTTTTTTTAACTCGATTGTGTCGACCTCTTTTCTTTGGATTCATCATCGAAACAGGAAATGTAAATTGACTTGGGAAGTGTGGACCATGAATCTGTTGGCTTCTTGACTTGTTTTGGTTTGGTTTGTCCTCGGAACTTGTATGAGGTTGCATCAAAAACATCACGAAGTGAAAACCGGTGGCTCGGCCTTCGTTGATGGGGTTTTTTCTTATGTCTCGGTTTTCCCGTAATTGGCATAAGTTTTTTCCAACGTTTGTAGTTAAAGTTTCGAGTTAGATCTAGTCTGTGTAATTTTTGTATGTTTAGATATTTTTTTTTTGTACTTTGATCACTAGTACCTTGCTAGTCGATCCTTTTTTTATGAATAATATCTCCTTTTGTCGTTCAAAAAAAAAAAGTCATAAGAAGCTCTTGTTTTTATTTATTCATTATTTCACATAAATTCTTAAAAAACCAAAAAGAAACAAATATAATGAAAAACATTTTATGACTATAAATAAATAAAATAAATAAAGCTTTCTACGTTCAGATTATCTGGTGATGACAAGCATTTTTTTTATTAGAATGTATGTGCCTTAACTAAGGTATCTTATGACCGTTTTTGAACAATTTCTCTCGCCAACCCAAGATATTTACTTCGGGAGGTTTCAGGAATAAGACCTCTTGTTAGGAAACAAAAAGTCTTACCATTAGGCCACATTCGTGGTGGGGTCATCAGTTATAAAATGCTCAGATTATCAGGCGATGACAAAATAAAATTTGACTTGGATTTATAAGGTATAATCAGGATATCACATGATCGTTTCCGAATAATTTCCCTAGCTACCTCCAACATGAATGACCTCTTGTAAGGGAACTTAATACCTAACAACTAGATCACCTAACAGTTGTTTTATCGACTATAATAGGTGTGAGTGAAATGTGGTCAAATTTCAAGTTAAAATCCTTTCCGGTTTAAATTTCGTTTTGTGTTTACTCATTAGAGCACCTCCAATAAGAGGGCATAAAAAGGTTTATAGATGACACATGTAAGAGTATCTTCAATAACAAAGTTTATAAATTAGGATATTGACTGCCACATTATTCTCCATTTTAAACTCTCAACTTACTCCAATATTATACCCCAATATCTATTCCACTTTTTATAATATTTAAACAAAAACTTTTGTAGACTTCAAAGAAAAATGGATACATGGTTCACCCAACCATACCCTAGAATAACCAAATAACCTAAGATATTGTTTCACCTTGTCATGTCATCATCTCCTATATATAGCTTGCTCTCCCATAAACCTTCCACCTAAACAATATGCACCCGCCTATACCCTCCTATTTTGGAGGTGCTCTAAGACCAATGGGAGTGGGGACGTTTTTTTGCACTTTTTGGCCCCGAAACGCCCCGAAACACCACCCCAAGGGGCGTTCCTTTGTGTTAAAATGCGTTCCACGTTTCAAATAGGACGAGCGTTCCTTTGTTTATCACACACACACAAATTTAATAATAATAATAAAAAAAATTCAGAAAACAAAAAAATTAATAACAAAATACAGTGGGGCGTTCCACCACTCCTGTTGGTCTAAGACCAATGGGAATGGGGGGCGTGCCCACCCATCTTTTGGTACCTTTTTGTACTTTTTTTGCAGGTAGCAAACCATTGAAAAATGTGTCACGTTCCTTTGGTAACGGAGGTGCCCTTTTGACTTTACACACACATTTATATAATAATAATATAAATGTAAATTAAAAAAAAAAAAAGAAAATTAAATGCTGACAAAGGGCGTGCCCACCCACCCCCATTCCCATCAGCCTTACTATCAAGGTCGCCTAGTATTGACACATTATGTTTAAAGGGGTCTTAAATTCAAAACTTTCATAGGTGTCATTTTGGGGATGGCTAGAGAATTAATCAAAAACGGTCACATAGATATCTCGGTTATGTGTTGTTCCAAAAAAAAAAGATACCTCGGTCAAGATATATATATATCAAGATAAAAAAAACTTGTCATCTTCGAATAACTCGGAAAAAAAAGGCCATTTGTCTAGTATATAGACAAGTGGGTGTGTTGGCTCATGTTGATAGTTTTCTTTTTTTTAGCTTATTGTTATACAATATTAGAAATTATAAATTTGAGTCCATTCATATTCATGTATTGTGTGCCGACAATATAATGTATCGCAGAATGTATTGCAATTGCAAGGGTCATGATACGACAACTTACATCACCTATCAGTAATATGCTTTCAAGTCATTTTAACCTTTCAACCCATAAACTCATCACTTTTTACATGGTGTCATGATACAACTATCACCATTTTTTTAAATATATTTTTAATTATAAAAATATTATCTTGGTAGTCAATAAGTGTAGATAGCAAATAACTTCAATTATATAATAAATAAATGAAAACAAAAAAAAAAAAAACCCACATAATTGTCATATACATACAGTGGCCCTTAAAAACGGAAGCAAAAAGTTACCGAGACAAGTTAACACAACCCACAACAGCCAATCCTATCTCCATCACACTACCCAGTATTGACCCAAAAACCCCTGCTATATGGAGAAAAACCTCAATTATCGCCACTGCCAAAGACCTCATCACCCTACAGAGCCTAGAATCTATCATCAAATCTACCAACCACAACTCCACTATAACCACCACCCTCCTAACATTTGTAGCCTCAACCATTGCTGAAACCTTCATAAGTTCCAAAAGTTCCTTTCTTAAACAATGGTTTTCATCCTACAAGATATGGGACGGTCAAGATGAAAGCTATGGCAGAATTGTGACAGTCAAGATTCATGGCGTACCACTACATCTGAGAGTTCAAGACACCTTCAACAGGATTGCCACAGCTCTAGGGCGTGTCCTTTTACCAACCTCTGCCAACTTCAACGACGGGAATCTTTCCCTTGACAAGGTAACTATCCTGATTAACTCTCATCGGAAAATTGACCAGCAAGTTATTTTAAACCAAAGATCCAAGTCCTATGTTACGCGAGTAACTGAAGATAACACAGATTGGTCACCACCATTTTTAGACCCACCTGCCGGTTCGGATGACTCCGGCCAAGCATCTATCGGAAATTCAAAAACCCACCATGACATGGAAGTTGACCCCTCAAATCCCCTTGAGAACCCAAAAGACGCTTTTAATGAGTCTGCTGCTTGCCACACTGACATTCCACCTTTTCCCCAAAAAGACACTGAGCCACTTTACAATACCCAAAACATAGAAAACCCAAACATTCCTGGGCCCCACTCTCAACAACCAAATCTACCATCTACACCCCCTCCCCCACCACCCCCACCCAAAACAGTGGACAACCAAAATTCCTTTCCATGCAGTTCTAGGAAACGACCACGTAAAACATCCCCTACACTTTTCCACTCCCCATGCAGGAACCTCGACTTAAATTCACCTCCCGCCACCTTACCAAAAATAATCCCTAACCCTCCACCACCCCCACGAATCACCATAACACAAAACCCCCACCTCTCATTCAGACTCGCTCCATTACCCATCCCCTTTCAATCTCTTCAGGATGATGAACCCTCCCGAAACCTCCCTCCCCCCACCACATGTACCACCCACCATTTAAGAAAACTGGATTTCCAAAAATTTTGCCAAACGGCACGTAACAGCGGAAA
>JAOEHQ010046806.1:0-11264 GCA_025447715.1 Asclepias incarnata
AGAGTATCATTAGACCATTTGTAAAGGGAAGGTGAAATGAATAGGTGATGAGAGGTGATGAGAAGGGGGATGGTTAAAGGTAGGTGAAATAAGGGGGTGAAGAGGATAGGTGAAAGGGGATAAGTGAAGGATATCACCTAGGGTGAAAAGAGAGGAGTGGGGTCTATATCTTTTGTTCATGTTATTTGTTTAGTTTTGATTGGGTATAGTTTGGATATTGTGGAGTATAATGAGGTATTAAATTTAAAGGTGAAGTGTTAAGAGGAAAAGAGAAGGTGAAAGGGATAAAAAAAGTGAAGTTGACGTGGCAAGAAAAAGTGTAAGTGGAAGGGATGAACGGTTACGAATGGTCTTAGAGATCCGGTTAGTGGACAATCTATTAAAAGAACTCCTAAAGATACTATTAGTGGACAATCTATTAGAATTAGATGATGTCACTATGATAGAAAAGATATAAGGAATATATGTGGTTATGGGGTCAGTTTGTTGATTGACCCTCATGGACTGTTCCCTGGCCTAGGCATGGCATGAGGGGTACCCACCCTCCTAGAAAAAACAACCTGGGTGTGCAGATGGTGGGTTATAATTCACACTTGGGAATTCTGGATCAAAAAAAACATGTGAATCAGATCCATAAACTAAGCAATAATAGCATTCCACTTTCTATTCACTAATTCCATTTTATTTTGGGGCATCTGATTGTCAGGGAGGCACCCAATCCCTTTGACCTTCTTAGCCTTCTTTTTCATGTGCCTTTCATCTTTATTTAATACTAATATTATGCAAGTCAAAGGCCTTTTTGAGCAAATAAGTATTATACTAACTATTAACCAATTAAATATATTACAAAAGTTTTTTTTTTAAACGGTAAATTTGGTCTCAGTGGCATCGACTCTTCATATACGGCAAATTTCAGGGGAAACCCATTCTGAGAAGTCTCCATTCCTAGGAGCATTTTTGCTTACATCAGGATTTGAACCCAAGACCTAAAAAGTCTAAAGTTCTTCCAAGTACCGATCCAACTATTACAAAAGTTATATTAGTGAATATGTTATAATGTGAAAAAAGAAGAATACAAAAATATTACTTTAGTTTGTTTTGCAAGTATAATGAATCAATGATCAAAATAAGTTGTGGGTGTTTTGGACTTGGTATGTTACCAAAAGATTTTATTGCAACCTGTAGTTCTTAGAAATGTTAGAATTTTACTTGGTTATATGTATCAATAAATGGAACTACGATCTCTTCGGTTTCTGCCGTTGATTAAGCCGATCACACGGATCGGAAGTACCTATGTTAAGTCCTTATAAAACGTTGTTTAAGTGTACAATGTTCCATATTGATCCAATTATGGTGTAAGATTCACGTTGTTAAGTCCATTGTGGTCTATTTTTAGACTATCTTATTTATTGATTTAAGTTTTATGCAATTGTTAATTGTTAAAACAGGTAAATCAAATAAAAAATCTGGTTGGAGTTGAGATGTCATGGCGCAATTATGTACGGTATGGTCGTCTATTTAAAGATATAAAATATTGTTTCTTACCCTGTTGTTACGAATGCAAATGAGTCAAGATTTGTCAAGTAGTTTAAGCTGTTTTCGAGTAAATTTTTGTATTGTTTCTTATCCGGTCCAATACCGAAAGAGTTTATTATTATGAAAAATGAGGTTATTCAAGCCAGAAAACGAAGTTTAATCACTAGCGCCAATAGTTTAAGTTTGGTTTTTGGACCAAGCCGATTATAACTCGTCAGCAAACCAAGACCGAACCAATACTACATATGGTTTTATCCTAGTTCTCATCTATATCTATAATTCTATACTAATATATAAAGATTACACCCCTCTTGTTGAAAAGTTATGGGATATGGAAAATACCCATATTACCCGTACTTATCTATTTACACTATATATCCCTTATTTCTTAATACATTATACATCTACACTATCCCCTTTACATGAATTATCTTTACACCAATTACCTATACCACTCGACGCCGCCGCCGCCGCAGCATTGCTAGGGAACTCTTTTAGTATTTCTAAGTAATACATTCCAGTTTGTCCAGTTCAGTCTAGTCTAGTTCTAGACTGTTGCGAATAGGGAAATTGATGATTCTTTTCTCCAATTGATTCCAGATTTTCGTTTTGCAATCTCCCCGTTGAAAATTTGTATTTGACAACAATGATACACATTTTTAATTTGATAGTGGCGCTTCAAGTCTACAAAAGATTTCTTCAATTGTTTTTTAGGATATAATCATTTATAAATGATACAATAATATCATACGCTGCGTTTTTCTTTAATATTTATTTATCTTTAATATTTATTTAACCAAGTATGCGCGCCATCGCCATGCTTAACAACTAGTCTTGAATATACTACTATTGATGATTCAAGAAATCCAGTAAGACCAACATTAGGCCATGATAATAATAACTAGGAATATATATTTTTATTTTTAATACGTATGGCCACTCGTCACTTCTTGTTACTTAGCTTCGGTTTATTGCACGTCTATAACATGGGATCTTTACAAGAGCTCTAATATTCAAATCCCGCTAGGTACAATTTTGGAGTTAGTCAGGAAATGGTTCGGTAACTGTCACGGGATATCTCGGTTAAGCGGCATACATATGAGTCAAAAAGACTCGTCTTTCTAGAGTTACCTGAATAGGTAAAAACTTTATCCATTTTGACAATATAGATATGTAGCTTATTTTTTAATAAAAAAAGAGATTAGTTACAAAGAAAATTATTCACTTCAACAACAAACAACATCAACTTAATTTCAAGAGACTATAATGGTGTACCAATTTGGACTAAATGTTTTCATTCCATGTAGTGAAAATGAGTCAAGAATATACAATATCCCAAAACAAATCTATTTTCCATTTTGTATCATATTCCACCACACTCTATCCCCAATATTCAACCTTCCTAAAACATATAACTCAGTCTCCATGAATATGAAACCAAAAAATATCCCAAAATTTCAGTCCACCTTTGCTACCATTTTAAAAAACCACAATAAGCACAACAAAGTGAACCCGCCCCGAAAGCCAATGTTAATCAATTAAATCATCCTCATCCGAGAGCTCGGGGGGACTTCCATTAGTCGCCATATACCCGACAACATAATGAGGAGCATGCATCGAACACACGGGTATCATTTTCTGATGATGGTTAAGGTTTGACTTTAGTTGTTCTTTTATATGACTACCGGCAAGCTGCAAAGTTTTAGGTAGTTGAGATGATTGAACCACGGTTAGAGTCAAACGACCCAGGTTACTGTGATAGCCGATACCGAGTTTTTTCATGAAGTCTTGTGTTACAGCATCTAGGTCCAAGTTATCCCCCCTGCCAGGCACTAATCCCCAGTAGAAAACAACGTTGGGCACCCGTATGCTTATGTCAATGTACTCTGTAGGGTTCGGATCACATAAAGCATGCAACTCCTCCAACTGTCATAACCAAATAAAACTCAAGTAACTACAAAGTAATTTTCCAAATTACTTTTGGCGTTTTCCAAGCAGTTTATCACGTTATTTCGTTAAAAGTGGGAAATTGGTAAGAACCTAGTCATATATAAGTGAATCAGTTTGAATTATATTTTTCTCCAATTGGTCAATACGGTAAAATCAAAATATTTAGTTAGCTATGGGTAGAACATGTCATTGACTTGAAAGTTGTCAAAAATGCATAACCTGCAATGGTACTAATTCATTTACCAAGGGGCAAAGGCTCTAGTCACACAAACTACTCGTTCGCAAATGAGGTTGAACGATCAGTGTAAATCGAGTTCCACCCCCAAGTGCTTACAAAGCCAATGTACCCTAATGCAATCCTAGTTGACCATTTAGGACATTAAATGTCCGAATGTGGAATGTTGTCCTGTGAATATTCTATAAGATCTATGGCCCCTATTAGATGAAGAAATAGTTCTCACTTGCATCATATTAGTTTACTGTATTTGAAGCTTCTAGTTTATCCTAGGCTGTGATAACAAATACTTAGCCATTCTTCATGACTTTTGGGAGAACTGAAATGGTAGTTAACCTTGATACTATCCTAGCATGGGGGTTATGTAGGTACCAATGCGGTACATGGGACCAGAGGGTTCCCATCAATCTACCCTTTTTTTTACTTGTATTTATAAACAAAAGATAGAAAAACCTTATCGGAAGTGTTCCACTGCTAGTCAAATCAAATATCAAATATACCCCTACATAGTGAAGACATAAGAGAGCCTCGTTAACTAAACTCAATGCTATATCTATTTTGAGGGGTGACAATTTCGACCCATTTACTACGGATGGGTCGATTCGAGTTATACTTTATCTCTAACGGATGAAATAAAAGTAGCTTAAACGTAAATGAGTCTAACGGGTTGGAACTCGAAAAATGCCCCAACTGTATTTTGAACACATAAAACCTCCTAATAAAAAAAGGAATAAAAGTCTAATAAAATTTGACAAACCAATTGTTTACAGACAATTAATCTATTGTGGAAAATAGGTGTTTCAGGTCAAGCTAATAATTATATTAATAAAATAAAATTTGTAATCATATTGGACAAACTAACTTTTTATGAACAATTACCCATTCTTGGACATATTTGAGGCCAAGCCAACCCGGCTACCTGAGTCCTGACCAGTTCCTAACCAGCCCAACCTGCCCATACCTGGTAATAGTCGCAAGCAAACGAAATATTAATCCTGGATTCAAACTTCACCAAACAGGGAAGTGTTATGTTTGTTATGGAAATCCAACAAGAAATTTTATTTAGGGGCTGAAATGAAAGTAGCATTGCTCAGCAAACAGCGGGCAACAAAAGTATGATCAAACTGCTCAAACAAAAAATTGAAAAGAGGATATTCTTACCTTAGCCAGAAGACTGCAGATGCGTGATTTTACCCAGTTCACCCAAGTCCCAATCTCGTCCTTGTTATAAGTTGAAAGACATATTTTAATATAACGCAGGTAACTCTTTGAGTAAGGGAACGGCTCAAAGAGATTTCCCCATTCAAACTGTGGCTTGAAAGGATCCTGCTCAATGATAGAAGTAATACTGTAATAGCAATTGGATGTAAATTGTGCAGCCAACTTCTTATAAAAAAAAACATTAATAAGCAAAAACCATACTCCCTCCATGACATTAAAGCTGAAATCAGACACATAGTTTCATATTCCTTTTTGAATATTTGTCAAAAGTTAATATGTAATGTGCCACTTTTTAATAGCTACAATTATAAGGCTCAAGGGGCAGCATGGTAAGATTTGGTTAGGTTTAAGAAAAGATGATTCAGTCCAGACTTAGAAAATTTATCAAATCAACTTGTTCAGTTCATGGTTTCTAGAAACCAAACCGACCACGGACCACCATACTTACTATTTTATTTTTATAACTTTTGCGCCAATAATCGCATTGATTATTTTAGTGGGAAGATGAGCACGGTGATTATTTCTAGAAATGTGAATCGGGTTTAATTTAATAGTCAAAGTTTGTTTTCTATTCGATAAATTGTAGAGATATTCATCATTAAAGTTGGTACTTGGTTCCTTTAGGTAAACAAGAAAAGATATACTTATTGAAATCATTATCACTCCAATTCCAATACTGTGCATGGGCTCTTTTAGTTCATCTTTGTTTTCAAAAATCTCTTTCTTTCTTCTTTTTCTTTTTTTGAATCTCTATATGCAAAATAATTTACGTATAAAAAATGGTCTGAACAATGACATTGAACTTAACCCAGATCAAAGTTGGCTGGTTCAGTTTAATTTAACAACATTCAGAGTTGAAGGACAAAACCAACCCACTTACACATCTAACAATAGAAAGTCAAAACAACGACAAGACGCATGTCTACTTCTGACTAGCAATTTTCAAAACACCCGAAGTGTTGCAACTTGTATGTGATTGTGATATTCACTACAGATAATATTATTAAAGCTGGCAAGATGAGTGGGAAGGGTAACAGTTACAAATGAGCTCAGGTTGAAACAGGTCTGTCATATTTATTATTGGTCAAAACGGGCTTGGTTGGGGCAGGTTTTTTCTACAACTTAAGGAGATCATATATAGTTAAAAGATTGATTGCGATTAAAAAATTATTATTATAAGAACAATAATCTAAATCTTTGACTAAAAACGATATAGTAGGTTGTATGTATTAGACAGTCTTTGGGTGACGTCCAACCTGTTCCCCTTTAGCTAATTTAATTTACTTTTCCTTTGAGATAAAACACAACCCAGATTGACCTATTCATAAGGAAATTGATTAAAATTTCTAGAATTAAGTATTCTATATGTACCTCAGTCTGACGATGTCCTCTACGAAACTCAGATCTGATCTTGTTGAAGGTGCTAGTCATGTTTAAACTGCAAAAGTCATCTGGGGTGCTTAACGACTGAATAAGCATCAACGGACGTGTTCCAGGCGGAAGCGGTGGCAACGTTACTCCTTCATGTAAAACAACTGGTTCGGGCCAAGGCCAAAAGGCAAATGTCTTAAAGAAGATTGAAATCAGATTGCCCAAACTGGCACTTGGGTTCTTTTGACAAATAAAAGCCGTTAAAACAGCCAAGTGAATGCCTCCAAAGAACCCAAATAGCTGCAAAATGAATAAAAGGGGATACAATTAATTAATAGGGGTGTGTCACTGTGTCAATGAGCAGGCTGCAGAGGAGGTTTGTTTTTTTGTGGGTCTTACAGAAAAGAAATAAATGAACACATTATTAACAGATGTGAAAGGTAAAATGGAAACTCTTACATCACTATACACTCCTCTCCTCTTTGCCCATGTATTAACACAGCTTAATAATTCCTTGAATATCTGCAAGAAAACAGCTCAATTAACAAGTGAGTCGGATTGCAGAAGAAAAAAAAGGGTCAAGTGCATCATTGTCTCGTAGTAAGACTATGCTGGTTTCACACTTTCATCCACCTATGAAAAACCTTGACACTTAATAGAGACACCCATATGGTAATATATATATAAAGAGAAGAACCCAGAATAGCACCAA
Source organism: Asclepias incarnata (assembly GCA_025447715.1). Classification (NCBI taxonomy): domain Eukaryota; kingdom Viridiplantae; phylum Streptophyta; class Magnoliopsida; order Gentianales; family Apocynaceae; genus Asclepias; species Asclepias incarnata. The sequence goes on from JAOEHQ010046806.1 coordinate 7,026, forward strand.
GATTTAAAAGCTATCCCAGGACACAATTCTATAAAATGAATACATATGTAATGTAATACGTTGCGAATCGGAAGAAAATTACTACGATACTACTATAGGTTTAGACTTATTGCTCACAAAGCAAAAATTCATTCTGTAGTTTTACGATTTTTCTGGAACAGATTATGAAAATAAAAATGGTTGGTGAGTTCAGAAATTGATGCAAATCGATGCAACTAGTGAAGGAAAGAAAGAAATGGTATAAATAATTAGTTTGCATAGATAGTCCCTCCAGAACTAGCTTTAAAAATAAATGGATACCAAAAATGTTAAGTTAATTGCCACACAAACACAGTGTACCTTTACATCTGGAACAAGCTGCAGGATGCTATTCATTTCCCGTATTCCAGACAAACTATTCCGGCTTGTTTCATCAATATCCTTTACGAACGAGGGGTCAAGTATGTCCACATTCTAAAAGCATAATAATTAGCCATAGTAATTGTAACAGCAGAAAAGAGAAGTAAAGATAGATGCAGAAGAAACAGAAAATATCATTTACGCTCACCTCAGGAACAGCTATAATTTGGAGTTTAGCAAATGACAAGTCAATCAAGATTTCTTCAAATGTAAACCGCAAGAAAGGAATATTTGCATCCTTGACACAGTGAATACCAGACACTTCTGGTCTCCCTACAAGCATGTTTTGCAAAACTATGAAAAAGTCTTCCTGCTCATAAACAGAAAAACAGGTTCAGGGAAGTGTACTCTTCCATAAGATTTCTATGTATATACAAATCAAATGGAACACTAAAAAACTCACTTCCATAGAAGCAAAAGAAGGGGCAACGCAAAGAATATCAATGCTGGACTCTGCATCATAAACCTAAAAAATATTTATGGAAAGATCAGAACACTAAAAAATCTTGTCAGGTCCCAGGTACAACATAAAAGCAAAGAGTGTAGATGAAAACAAAAACATACATCAAGGCCATATGATCCATGCGGTAATATTGTTGCTGAAGCATCTTTAATCTGATTTTGTGGCAACCTACGTTGATATGCAACTCTTTTAATCCAGACCATCAGTATCTGCATCATCAAATATATGGATATCTGAATCATGTTGGTGAGTTTATTTTCTTACAATATACGATATAAAGGCATCAAGGATAGTGGTTTCATTAAAAAAGGAAATTGCAGCAGATGAATTATAATGAGATAGAATGGGCCTATTTGCGTGTGACTGCTTTAGATAGCTTGAAAACTGGAAATCCATAATCGAAACCATATGTGTGGCTTGAAGAATATGATTGGAAAGTGAAAAAATAAATGCCCTAGTAATTACTGATTAGGTTGCATACACGCATCCATGTACACAACTATTGTGGGTTTGATATTCAGCATCTCAGTTTTAATAGGACTTACTGAAATTGTAGTCAAAAGGAAAGACTTAAGCATATGATAAAATTTCTTTAATATCCATAAAAACTGAAAAAGAGATGCAACAAAAGAAGATAGTTAACTGGGATATTCAGTTTGACAAAACTTCTCCAACATCTTAATATCCATATATTCATATATTTGACCAACGCCACTACCTGGCTGACGTATATATCCAATCCCAGTTCCTGCAATTCCTGTTTGGTTGTTTGTGCTCTACCTGCTTGCAAAAAATCACATATTCAAAAACAGTAAACTGCAATGTAAACTACTTATAGTCCAAAATAACATTACTCTTTATAGTTAAGAAAACTATCCTACTTTCTCCGAAAATGTGTTTCTATCCAACCAATCGATGGGTTTACAACAAAAATGTAAGCACAATGAACTAAAATCAATCCTTCCACTTAAAAAAATCGCAAAAAATGTACCTAAACCGAAGCCAGACTTTGCAACATGCATCAGATTCTCGACATCCTGCTTACCTCCTACACAACGAAACAAAAATCCCAAATTTTATGAAAATCAGCCTAAATAAACATTCAACGCATATAAAAAACGATCACTTCTTAATTTAAAACTCACAAACCCGAAAACCTAATATAATTTATAGTAAATCAAACCCTAATATATAATTATAAATAATAATTAGTCAGATCTAAATCAGAAAACTTTGAGGAAGATTTATACTAAATCAGAAAATATAGAGAGTATATAGAATGAAGATGACGATGAAGATGATGATGATGAACCTGTGAATAAGCCGACTGTAGACACATTCTTAATCTTTCATAATCAACAAAAAAAAAAAACCTACTTTGGTTCAAGCGGGATATATATAAACACACCATTCATAATCAGCACTCCATTCTCAATCTTCACAAATACCATTCTTTTTTAAAGAACCCTAATAATAAAAATTTGGGACTTTTGATTTTGAGTTTTTGGGAAGATAGAAAGAAGTTAACTTATTAACTTACCCATAGTGTCGGCGGTGGTTGCAGGCTTTGCTTACTCCGGCGGCTGCTTTGTATAAATGAATGATATGTGTAACCTTAATTTGTATAGTGAGGAGTTGGGGTTAAAGAATGGCGGTGGGAAGGAAAGAGAAAAGGAAGATATATATCTTCCAGTAAAAGTCCAGCTATAATCATTATGCATTATGTATTTTTTTTTTTTACAGGGATTTCAATTTCAAATTCCCGCCCATTTGATTACTTATATATATTCCCGCCCATTTGTTTACTTATATATTATACATATATATACTTATTTATTTATTTTTATGACCTAAGCAATGTATAACAAATCCGATGTGTACATCCTATATGGCTGACAAATAAGCTTTGCTTATGTCAGCCATTAGGCTCCTTTAATAAGATGTTAGGCTCCTTTAATAAGATGTTAGATATGTTGAATGGTATTTATAAAAAATTTAAATGAACATGGAAGTGTTGATTTCTTCATATAAGTCGCTTTCTCACCCGTGAATTATGTCTAATAAGTGACAGGAGCCCCACTGGTCCAACCCCGTAATCATCTTAGACATGACCGAATATTTGACCAACCCTTTGTTTTTTCCATAAATGAAAATAATAATAATAAAACATTTACAAATTTCATATCTTTAATAATAATAATAAATGCTATTTATAACTGACTTATAAAAGTTTGAAAATAATCTGAGCCAATACTTGAAAATTAGTGTAGTTTATTATTTTTGACATTAAAACAGTCTTGACTTTCTAATATTAATTTTCTACAAAAAAAAATCATGTAGAAATGATTGACTTTTTGGACGCCCCGAAAATACTATGAGGTGTTCGGAAATGGTCGAAGTAGTTGAATAAGAGGATTATGATGACAATGACCCTTGGTAAATTTACCAAAGACGAAAATGATTTGTTAGATATTATGGATAACTGGTTACGTAGAGACTGTTTCGTTTTTGTAGGATCTATTGTTGTTTCCTTATATATATGTATGACCTGATTTTAAAAGACACCCTTTTAAGTAATGAGAATTGTTGTTTAAACTTAATCTAGTTTACCAGCATAAAACAACACCAAGTTTTGCAACATCTAAAGTTTAAGTTTTAAAATCTTAGCCCTAACTCGTAACGTACCGATCCGAATACGATATATGAACCTAATTAACAAACATGTTAGCATGTTAGTGTGTTAGTTTCAGGCCAGAAATAGATCGATAGATCAACATGTTAGATAACTTTATATATTTTCAAAATCTTTTTAAAGCAAATAAGCTGGTCAACATGTTAACTCGACTGAACATGTGAATTTGACCTGCTAATTATATTTAGTTTGACAAATTAACGGATTGAAAATTTACAATTTATTACATGCATTTATCATGTTGATTTTAGGGATATTTACTTAGATGTCCAAATAGAAAAGAAGAGTTCTTGAATTGGACTACTTTTTTAAAAATTCCTAATTTGGACAAATAAACCGTGGGTCACAGTACCAAAACACACGGATATATCTTGACCAATCACAAGATGACACGTGCCTCTCTTTTTCTCTCTCCTTCCTTTCTTCTCTCCTGACCTAGCCAGACCTCCTTCCTTCTTTCCCCCAAATTTCCAGTCTTTGCTTCTTTCCCCCAAAACACCATATCTTTCAATCCATTAAACAACAACATCATTAGATTATATATACTAATAAGAGAAAAGAAAGTCATCCCTAATCCTAAACCTAAATCCCCTATGAAAAAACCATAGTTTGGGTACAAAATCCTTTTAGGCATGGGGTATATCCCTATTTTTGAAAGGGGTTATGAGAAAGATCCTGCAATTGT
>JAOEHQ010046807.1:0-11263 GCA_025447715.1 Asclepias incarnata
GTATGTTAATAATCTATGCCCCCAAAATTGATCTCGCTTAGGGCCACCAAAAAGCTTGGGCCGGCACTGTCTACCCGAAATGGAATTAATGATCATCAATATACATGCAACAAGTAAAATGTTTCGTTGTGACACTTGTGGCTTTCGCTTTCATGTCATTTATCATATTAATAATTTTGTCGATGACTCAGATCGATCATAACCAAGATAGGATAAGTCATCACATTTTCAATAGTATCGGGCCAATGGGGTTGATTTGGTGGTAAATTGGTAAGGTTTTTAACTTTGAGGAGGTTTTCTACTTCGATACTCATTTTTCACATTTGTTTAAAGAGTGGTTTTTTAGAAGTCATGGGTTCTCATCTAGACATTCGTGTAATCTAAGAGTAGAAGTAGAATAGTTTGTCGTTAAAAAAAAAAAATATTGGCATACAATCATAGAAATAAAATTTTAGCCGACCTACGACAATTCGAAGTTTATATGGATTAACAACTTATATCTATACTATTATTTCCTTCTCCTGAACTATATATCCATGCAGTTATCAACGTAAGTTAAAATGCAAATCGATCGATTTTTATGGGTTCTGTTATTCTGTATAAACAAGATATTAGGAAATCGATTTGCTGATTGCATATCCACTTTCATATATATATATATATATATACTCCACTGTTTTACAAATAAACTTGTGTTTAAAGAACCAATATGATTTTGAAAGGTGAAATAGTTCATTAAATTGTATGTCGGGTTAACCAGCTAAATCTCATGAAATGCTTACATATACAATCGCTTTTTCCTTGTAACAATGGTATATGTTGGTAATGCTAGGACGTCTGATTATTTCCAAAAAATCGTTTTTTAGTGCCTCTTAAGATTATCCGGTATGAGGCGAGAAGGAGGGCGACTTCCGCCTAGTCGCCTTGTGCGTCGCCACACCGCCTCGTTATGCGACTTTGGGCTTTGGGCGTTCAATGTTGTTTGTTGGCCGGACACTCCCTTTTTCATTTCTCCAAGCAACTAGCCGTTGCCAATAGCCACATCAATAAATAAAAAGCCCTTTTATTTTTAATTAAAATCACATATAAATACATACATTTTTATTCCCTTTCACGCATCTATTTCTCTTTATATTTTATAAACTTTTCTTTACACTTCATAAAAAATGTATCCGTTCGAATGTTTGTTTAGTTTTTTTTTAATGAAGCTTTGATGGTTTTTATTTTTATGATCTTATGTGTTTATCTGTATTTGAAATAACATAAATATAAAAATATACTACAAAATAATAATTATATCATAATTACATAATGGCACGTGGCGGAAGTCCCTCCAGCATAAAAAGTAGCCACACTTCACCTTTTTTTTGAGAGACTTTTTGCATGCTGATATGGTATCACGTGGCAGAAATCTCTCTTAAAAAGGTTGTCTCACTCCTAATAGTCTAAAGATACGATATGAATATGTATTTAATTTCATGTCTAAAGTTGAGTGCTCTCTTATTCTCTTAAATTCTAGCATCAACTATCTATAATACCATACCCAGTTTTGAGTGTTTTGTAATAATTTATTTATAATAAAAGAACTAACAATTTATCTATAATAATATAATAATATCTATAATCTATAATACGAGACATATATGCAGTAACCAAATCTTATGATTTTATAGTTCTACTCAACCAGTCAACTGTCAACCTTAGCAAACAACAAAATTCTGTTACTGTCAAACAACTACGAGTTATGAAATATAGATTATGTCAACAAATTTATATGTACGCTTTAAGCAAATTAAATCTTTTCAGCTCTTCATTTCTTATCTACCTTTAAATAAATTTTAATTCAATGTTAAAAATTTAAACTACTTAATATATAAATAAGGCAAGGTCGAGAAGTGTAAATGAACTTCTTGAATAACCTATTACTAACATTTATTGTACAAGAAATCATTTACTCTATCACGACTCATCAGCAATACCTGAAACTTACACTTGCACTACAAGAAATTTGACATTAGGAGACCGGAGACTTTCAGTGACGACATATTGTCGTCCCCGAAAAGTATTTGGGGACAACATATGTCGTCTCGAAATGTCGAATTTCTTGTAGTGTTGATCAGTAGTGGGTCGATTGCAAGTGTTTAAGTGTTTTTCTTAGTTCAGAGTTTTAAGTTATATTAGTTTTTACTTTTTATGCATTGAAAATTAATTATCACTCTTGTTTTAGTTTGCCATATTTACTTGGATTTTATTCAAATAAAAAAAAAAATTAAAGCAAAGACTTATAGTTATACTCCTAGACTCCCTAATTATTTACATCAGTTATCTTTAAGCAAGACTTGAACTTACAACCTATTAGTTGATGGATAACATGCAATACTGATATGCCAAAAGCCCTTTGGAAAGTATCACTCTTGTTTTAGTTAGCCATATTTACTTGGATTTTAATTGTTGTTTGTTAACAATTAAGTGTTTACAAAAACGGATCAACATATATAGTTATTAATCTAATATATTGATTAGCTACTATCTTCAAAATAGCTACAAAAAGGGTTTTTTGTCTTATGGAAGTACCACCAATTATTGACTTTTAGAAAATAGTAGAGTCTGAAAATGAAAGGTGGAATGGACAGCAAAAAGTTTTTTTTGGGGGGATATCATGTGGCATGTTTGCATAGGTAAAACTTTCGTTAACACATATAAAAAAAGAGTCAACAGTCTCTGCAGTCACTCTCATTGCAATTGCCGACTCTTCCAGCTGCAACTTGCCAACGTCTATGTTAAATTGCTATCCAAAATCTCCTGGCAGATATGGGCACAGCTCAATTATCTTATACTGTTATAACAGTACGTACTGATCTCAAATTTATCTTTTTCAATAGTAAAAAATGAACTAAAAGTACAAAACCTAGTAAACAACCCAAAATAACTCGTAGTACGTTGTTTGATAGTAAAATTAAGAATTTTGTTGTTTGATAATTAAGGTTGAGTAGAACTATAAAATTTGTTGACATAATCTATATTTCATAACTCGTAGTTGTTTGATACTAAAATAATTTTGTTGTTTGATAAGGTTGAATTGAACTATAAAATCATAGGATTTGGTTACTACGTATATGTCTTGTATTATATATTATGGGTTGTAATCAAATGAAAACTAAAAAATGATTGAAAACAAATGGACAAATCTCTAGCCATACAATTTCCCCTTTCTTCTTCCCCTTCTTCCCCAGCCACCACCGCCGCCGCCACCACCGACACCACCGCCGCAAGAAACTGTGATTCGAAACAGGCTCCGCCTTTAAGAGTATTAATAAAGGGTAGCTAAGGGGTGATAGGTCATGGGGGTGATCTACCTGACGGGCTCCAACCTTAGCCGCCATGGACTGACGGGATCTGCCATGGTAATTGATCTACCCAAATTACCCCTCTCATTTATTCACTAATTTAAACATCTCTACTTAATATACAACATAGATTCCTCAACTTATAAAATAACTATACTTCCCCTTTTAATCAATTACCTTTACATTAATAACCACACCACCACCGTCGCCACCACCACACCGCCGCATTGCGCAGGCATGTGTCTAGTTATAGATAAATTGTTAGTGTTTTTATTATAAACTAGATGCGTACATGTTTTAAAACATTTATTCCTCCTTATGTCATTTTCAAGCAAGATTTCAAGTGATTTCCATTACTGCTAAGTGCTATAACAAGACAGTATCAAATATCGTATATAGTAAACCATAAATTTAAGAAAACGACTTTCTTACTTATCAAAAGTTACACAAAGTTATAAAATGCTTTACAATAATGATGTCTTGTGCTGAGTGAATAAAACTAGGCACATCTGTATAAAATGTATGAGATAATAACGAAGTGAAAAATAGATGGCAAACAATTTCTTAATACTCAGCTCTCTATATGCATATTGTAAATCAAATTTTTCTATGATTGTTGCTCAAAAATTGGGTACCTATACTACTAAAAGATGATTATAAGCAGGCCGGCCACCATTATTACCTCGGATTTACTCTAAACACTCTGTTGTACCATATTGAATGAAGTATCATATGGAAGATATCATACTTCTCAGGCTTAAGATGCCAAAGAAAATGTCGTTGTACCTGTTGTACCCTCTGCTGCATCACCAAGTACCTCGTGTTTGAAATCGAAAGGAGAATGTTCTTCAAATCTGGTATATCTTTCTCCTTCACAAAAACCGCAAATGATTCCCAATTCAAAACTTCGAAAAAAGGTGGGACAAAATTGTCTGATATAATAACTGGAACACACTCATAATAAATAGCCTCCACCACTCTAGGACTATTGACTTCATAACCCTTTGCACATATACAATACTTGCTAGTCTTCATGTACTGTATATATACGTTATTGTGTTTAGATTTTGGGAGCTTCCCGAATATTTTCATATCAGGGTCTTTGTTTAGCCAGTGTTGTAAAAGAACTGGACGGAGGTCACCGTGCATTCGACCTGCAAAGAATGCAAGGGTTGAGCGTTGAGAAGCGGGTTCCCCACCAAATTGCCTTGAAGGGTTTTTAGCTGAACTGATTAGTGTTTCCGGTAAAGCAACGTCTTTTCCTAATTTGAATCCTTCTCTTTTGACATCTGAATTGCATAAAGCCCTTAGGCAAGTATCCATATAAGTTCTTGTTATGGATGGGGCCTGAAAAGAATAAATTGGAAGCCATTTTATTCAAATTTTGACTAGTAAAAAGATAAAATGTGTCCATAACTTTTGTAGTGATTCCAGTAATGTCAATTGTCAAGTATAGAAGCTTTATAATACATTTTGCTATGGTCAGCCAAAAACATACTCCAATGCAGATATCCGAATAACAGTATTTGACACGCGTTTTTTTGAAGAAAACAAAACTCTCAAATATGCAAGAGGGGATCAAGACAAGATGAAAGACACTTCAAGAACTCTTAAATATGCAAAGTACTATATCTAAAGGTGGCAAGTTTTATTTTTCCATCTATTGATCCAAACCAGTATACAAAACTCAGCAAAAAGGGAAAAGGATTGATGGGTCAAACGTGTCAAATGTCGCTCAAAGTTTAACTTTATATTTTAATAAATAAAACCTCCTAATTCAGTTTATATGAAAAACTGAGATAATTATTGAAATAAAATAGCTTTTGCAGTTATATTAGACTCTCTAGTTGGACAAAAAGTTCTTAGGAACAAATGGACTTGACCCGTTATGAACGATTACCCAACCCACCCATTATGTCAATTCATGGAAACCTATGGGTCAAACGGGCCGCTCAAAGTGTAATAATAATACATAAACCCTCCTAATTCATTTTTATTCAAAAAATAAAATAGCTTTTGAATCATATCTGACACACTAGTTATTAATTTGAACAAAAAGCGTTTAGGACTTGGGAGCCAATGGACCTGACCCATTCTGAACCATTACCCAACCCAACCATTTCCTCACCACATGAAAATATAGGTCACATTGAGGATCTTATATCTTACCCAGTCATGACAACCAACAAAGAAATGATCAGATCCGCCAGTTCGATTCCAGAAATTGTATTTCCCAACAATTAAGTCAAGGTAACTCTTCAAGTATTCTTCCAAGTTTTTGTTGCTATGAGAGTCAGGAACATACAGTTTTACTTGTAACATTCGAGAGCTAAAAGGTAAGTAGAATAAGTGGGCTTCATTTGTATTTTTAGTAACAAAGTGTTGGCTCTCTTTCATATGCTTCATGAACCATCCTTCAGATGCATATATGCCTTTTAGCACTGCTTGTGGCTGGTGAAATATGGGCCTTTCTCCCTCCTTGTAAATGTATACCTTCAGAGTCTTTTCCATTAATTCATAGCTCCTGGATTTAAAAATATAATTAATTGTAAGAATTAATGTACAGCCATTGTTTATTCCATGACTATTTCAATATTCAACACATATATTCTTACCTCTTAAACCTCGAAACGTTAACATAAAGAGAAGGATAAAGTGTAGGATCTTTTTCATTGACAGGAGCATTTTCAATCTGCAATTTTGCATCTAGTAATTCTTGATCAACTGCTGAAGACCATCGCGGTTTCTATAAAACAGAGGAGATATCATATTAAAGCAACCAAAACAAGCATATTACCTGTAAGTAACTCACTTAACAAGAATGCATAAAAAGTGCACTTTAGGCTGATCTCGATTTTTGGTAACAAATTTTGTTTTCACCAAGTGCTTTAAGAAATACTTATTGACGGTCATCTTGTAAGTTACATCATTCTAGACGCATACAAAAAAAAAAGTCAACATGATGAAAGTTACCGACGCTTCAGTTGTAAAGTCATCATTTGACCGGGCAACCTGTCACTTCAATTGTAAGTAAAACCGTACCCAATCTCCTCTTTCACGTGGTATGGGGGAGGTGAGAGGTAGAAAGCCTTACCCCTACCCAAAGGTAGAGAGGCTGTTTCCAGAAGGACCTCCGGTCATTTTGCAGGGAGTGAGGATCGAACCTTTGACCTCTGTCTCCAAAGGCAAGGGATCACATCAATTGTAATTTTGAAAATATGTTAACTCTTTATGGGTGAAAACAAGGTTCTGTACCTAAAATTAGAATCCCCCTAAGTACTGGTAACTTTTTAAGCAATTTGGCCTGAAGAAAAAGTTTAATACCATTGAACGAGAAGAAGCTCGATTATAAGCTAACATATCATGCATCTGTGAGATTGTCACTATATCCCTTTCATTTGCAGATGATTTGTTGTCTGATTGATCAGGGTTTTTCTTTGATACTTCAGGTTCTTGAAAATCTTTGACCAATTTTGATGTATCTTTATCTGGTTTAGATGTGTTCGCATCCAAAACTATCGGAGGATTACTTAGTGTAGAATTAATTGTTTTAGGGAAAGTCGGAGGAGGTACTGATCTTGGTGGTGATAAAATGATTGCAGGTATTGGACTTGAAGAATCTGATATATTCTTTGGTAAGTTCAAATCACTATGATTACTCGTATTCAAGGCATAAATATGTGTGATGTTCCCGGATATTTGAGGGATCTGTGATGAAGCTTCATGTGGGTAGCTACCATTTGCACCTGTTTGAGACTTGCTGGCAGAGAATAAGGATGATATGACGTCACCATACGGAAACTCAAAGTATTGAAGCATCATAAACACTGCAAATACCACCGCTGCAAGCCACACCAATCTCTTGGTTTCCATTAAACTCAGAAATTCGTGACCCATTGTGATTATTCAGTTGAATAAATGGTTCTTGAAACATAGGGAACCCACCACATCTGCAAGATTACCACTTGAATCTATCACACTTCTTTTATTCACTAGTAGTACTATCTACACTAACTTCTTGACATGACCACTGGAGAATACATGCAATCAAAACTCAAAAGAGTCCATTCATCATTCTAGGCCCATAATTTTAAAATATACTTAACTTTACACATTTTGTTGTTCTATGTAACGAACAATGGCGGCATTACATCGAAGGTAGGGGTATCCCGGTCTATGGCTCCGCTCAATCCATGTAGTGTAAACCTTTTTGAAAACATTGTGTTCTTTATTGGTGCTACGGGTCAAGGAAATACGGGATACCAGTCAATGTAGCTAACTCTAAACTTTTGAAAGATTTTCCTATCAATGAAACTAATAAAGACGTATTTGTGAAACCAGATGGGAAATGAAAACTACTAAAAGTGCCAAAAACTCTTAAAAAAAGCCAAAAATCCTTATAAACCGCTAAAAAATAGCCAAGAATCCTTATAAACTGCTAAAAATCGTATCAATCTAGTCATTAACGTACATTTCGCGGATATACGGGTCACTTTCAATCCTCGTCCTGGTACCAAACAAAGAATGTCCTATTGTATGTATGTAACAAAATTTTAAATATTCTTATTATATATTATGTATCTGACATGCTATAACAAGTAATCGGGTGACACGTGACCTATTATAATGATGTGGTGATGACATGACATGATATATGGTTGTCACTTCATTATAAAAACCGGTGACCTGATGAACAAGTCACGATTTACATACAATAACAAGTTTTGAAAGTTCGTAAACAGGATACACACAGTTGAGTAAATTCTCAACACTGCATCAAAAGAATTTAAAATAATGGTGCATTATTACCCAACCCTAACAAAATTAAAAACCTGAAAAACATAATAAACCTTAAAAACATCATCAATTCAGTATAACAATAATATAAAAAAAAAGATGTCTGTAATTTCAGTTGACAATATAAATTTTAAAAAAAAAAAGAAGTTCACGCGGATCTTTGTTGATTAAATTGGTCAAAGATGGTAGACTGAAACAGAGCATATGAATTGATAAAAATAACAATAATTGTGTTTTGTGAAATATGTACCTGTGTAAGAGATCAGCCAGCACTCAGCAGCAGCTTGCTATGATCTGAAAGAAAGAAAGAAAAAAAAAAAGATTGTTTTGTGAGCCAGAAGTTTGCAGCGCAGAAGCAGAGGAGAGAATATATGTATGTGGCTTTGATTGGAAAATGATAGTTTAATGTAAAGTAAATTATACAAAGTTTTTAGTTTTAGTCCTTTTACTTTCTATTTTTAACGAGTGAGTGTAGAAGTTGCAACCTAAAAGTAGAAATAATTGATAAATCATCATCATCATCATCATCATCAAAAGAAAACAAATTAAAAGGGAACATTCAAGTGAGCATTCGAGATGGGATCATAACGATAGCTAAAAGTTTCAACCATCTTTACCAATTTTAATATTTTTCACCCATAAGGCCACAACAATCCCATGAGTATGAGATCGTTTTAAACAAGCTATAGGTTGAAACGTCATAAACTAGGTTAAATTTTACATTAATAAAAGTAAAGGTAGTTCAGGCCATAGGTCAGTTCAACACATATAGTGAATTTTTTTTATAAAAAAAAAGTTATGTTCTTTATTGGTTCAACCGGTAAAAAAAAACATGGGATATTCATCAATGTTAATAGCTTTAAAGTTTTGAAAGAACTTTTAGCAATGAACTTGTAGAGTCGTGTTTGTGCAACTGGATTGAAACTGAAAATGGTGAAAAGTGTCAAAAACTCATAAAAACCATTAGAACTTGTAGTCGTTATTGTTACTTTGTACATTACAAGGTTAATGTTAAAAAATTTGTGTTATAGGTCACTTTGGTCCTGATTCCGCCACTACTATAAACGTTATGATTTTTTAACCAAAAATAAAAAGATGAAGATATTGCTTAAAGCTTTGTGTTAAGATCAAAACGGAAAACAATCTTTTTATTTATCAAAAATGCAAATTGTGATCTCTGTAATAAAAGAAGGAACTTGTAATCAAGAAGACTCGTTAAACATGTACAACCTCATTGCACTTCCCACCATCCAAAGGTGAGGTTCCTCTCAGACCAGGGTAACGATTGTCTTAATCAGGCCTATTACATCCAACAATGATTAAACATCCAAGGAAAAAGCACTGAGACCTCCATCGAATGGGATCATCAAGGATCGAACCACAGCCTTCAGTGTAAAACCTGGTAACTCAACCAGCTGAGCTGGATCATTGTCAACATTTATTTATTATTTGGCGATGATGGTGTCCAATGAGTACCGGCTAATTTAAGAGTTCTGGGAAAACTGCTACAAAAATTTAGATGGGTTAAATCTTTACTCCTATATAAAACAAAAGCCCCCTCCACTTTTTAATTTTCTGTCTTTAAAATACCCAAATTACCTCTCAATTTCAAAAATTTTCTTTTTATAATTAACTCATATACCTAAAATAATTCATCTACCCCTTTTACATCAATTACCTTTATATCAATAACCACACTGCCGTCGCCAGCATCGCCATCACCACCAGTCTCCGTCACCACCATCCGTCGCCGCCACCACCACACCACCGCCGCTACCACCATCGTCGCCGCATCTTACAAGTATCCGTCTACTTTTCTCAAACTGAACCTAACATGGCCTCAAACAAGTTGTTATTCGAATCCTGAAGAAAAAAATAACAAGAATCTAAATATGATGGTGAATGTTTCATTTTGAAATTATAAATTTTAGCCTTGCGAATATTTTTGTTTTTCTGCATTATGTCACATTGTAAAGGGTGATGTTGACATTATATAAAACACTAGACGCATGCCCGCACGATGCAGCGGCAATGATGGTAGTGGCGGCTGTGTAGTGGAGGCGGTGGTGGCTGCGGCGGTGACGATGGTGGTGGTGTGATTATTAATGTAAAAGGGGTAGTGTAGTTATTTTAGAAATTAAAGGGTAGATGTTGTATATTAATTTCATTAAGGGTATATTGGGTATTCAATAGAATCATGGATAATGTTAGTTATATTAATAAGGACATTTTAGGTATTTTAAAGGTAGAAAGTTTAAAAAGTAGGAGGGGTAGTTTGTTTTATAATGGAGTAAAGATAAGACAGAGAGTATAAAATGGCTTGGTGCACTTGCGTAAAAGGCGCTCATGATTGAAGGCTTTTTTAATTTAATTTAATTTATTTTAATTATTTTATTCCTATATAAAAGGACAACCCCTTTTTTCTTAAATGATGATTTGAAGTGCCAAAAAAGCCTCTATCTTTTATTCATTAATTTAAACATCTCAACCTAATATACCTATAGTACCTTTAATAAAATAATTTACAACATAGATTCTTCAACCCTTAAAATAACTACACTACCCCCTTTCACATCAATTACTTTTATATTCACCACCACACCACCACCGTCACCGCCATCACCCGTCACTGCCACCCGTCACCGCCGCTACCACCATCGCCGCCGTATCGCGCGGGCATGCGCTTAGTATTATATCGAGCAGGAACGTGGAATTATAACTTAATTTAATTTAATAACTTATTGTGTTTCCAAAACTTACTATTTATTAAAAAGCACATGAATTGTCCTTCCTTAATCACGGCACTCGGGTAACCGGCATGGATGTCCCATGCCGTTTTATCATGTCTCCGGGTTTTTCTTGACCTGTAAATGACGGGTATCCGTTAGCGGATTAAATGCATTGTTTATTTCCGTACCCACAAATACTCATGCTCACGGATAGATTCATGTGTTATTATAATACTACTAGGCTTAAATCCCGCGTGCAAACGCGGCTAGGTAAAAAAAAACTTGCTCGAGTATTTCATTATGTTAAAAGGTTTCATATTTGTATATCAAGGTAAAAAGAATTTATTATGACCTTGGGGGCGAAGCCCCTATGGAACGGGGGTCCGGGGG
>JAOEHQ010046808.1:0-11261 GCA_025447715.1 Asclepias incarnata
CGTATGCTAGACCTCCCGCTGTCGAACCGCGACACGAAGCACTGATAAAGAAATTCACCTTTCAAAAAAAAAAAAAAGGATTAGGATTTTTAGTGTTATTGGTCATCATATTCTATTGAATTCGTTCCCTATTATGATTGGCTTACTCGTCTTCAAGTTTGGCTAAGCCTATTTGTATGATTTTTGTAATCTTGATTTAGTCATACATTTATCTTGTGGTTTATAAGGAGGAACCTGATTTATCCGAAAATTTTCTTGGTGAACCACCATCTGAGGATTTGTCAGGAACCTGGGAAAGTTTTTAGCTTTTAGAATTTATTTTTTTTACCATTTAAGGGCAAATAATAAATGGCAGAACAACAAAAAAAAACGAGCAGTTTGCTCGTGTATTTTGTAGAAAGAACACACAGACACAGGAATACACTCTTCTTTGTTATCCTGTCTTCTGTTAATGCAGTTTGATCGTAGTTGTATATTTTTTGAAGAGTTAAACTGGAATTGGAACAACTTAAGCATAGGAGAAGGGACTTAGAAGCTTATTGTTAGTAGATATTACTTTAAAAGAGAGTGTATTGCTTATGGTTTAATTGTTGACTTGCGGATGGTTCCTTGAAATGGTGTGGTGAAATTTTTATATACAGGTCTTAATACGGATGAGACCGTTAAGCAATATGGAGAAGATAGCACAAGGGTATGGCAGGTGCTTGAAGCAGGAGAGTGTACAGACGTTAGCTTGGCTTGGTCACCCTGAAGTCAGATTCACATTTGATCACATTGTCAGTGAGATGATATCACAGGTACTGTACTTTCAATTTTGCTTGCATAGTTGCATACATGACTCGTTACATTATCATAGAAAGCCCATTATGTTTTTCTTGCTTTTCAAACGTAAGTTGGTGGTATCTTTGGTGTTATGATATGATACTCTATTGCATATTGAGTTATTATCAGGAAAAGCTATTCAGGGTTGCTGGATTGCCCATGGTTGATAACTGCATGTCTGGTTATAATAGTTGCATGTTTGCTTATGGTCAGGTATTTTTTGAAACAACCTTTTTTCTATGTATAAATGTATTATGAGGTCTGGTTTGAGATTATTTAGTTTTGGCCTTTTTATGTATTCAGACTGGTAGTGGCAAAACATATACAATGATGGGTGAAATAAGTCAGCAGGATGGCAAGCTTGTTGATGACTGTGGGATAACTCCACGCCTTTTTGAATATCTATTCACGAGAATTAAATTGGTAAGAGGTCGATGGTACCATGTATGACTAGATTGTATAACACCTTATAACTTCCTTTGATGTAAAAACCGTACTGGGTAATCATCTGTAGGAGGAAGAGAATGGGAGGGATGAAAGACTAAAGTATAGCTGCAAATGTTCCTTTTTGGAGATATACAACGAGCAGATAACAGATCTCCTAGAACCTTCATCCACTAATCTCCAAGTGAGTTATTAAGGGCAATTTTCCTTCCTTGTCATTTCTTTGAATGTTAGATATGATGAATTTTCCGTTTTGTAGCTCAGAGAAGGTTTAAAGGAAGGAGTGTATGTTGAGAATCTTACAGAACATAATGTCAATACTGTTGAGGAAGTTCTCACGCTTTTGTTGCAGGTGTGTCAATATAGTTAAACCTTACACTTTGCTACCGCTTGTCCACTTGTGAAAGATTAGTCTGTCTATTGACTATTAAATAAATGTACCCTACAGGGTGCCGCGAATAGGAAAGTTGCAGGAACCGATATGAATAGTGAGAGCAGCCGATCACATAGTGTTTTCACATGCATAGTTGAAAGTCGTCGGGAAAAGGATTCTGTAACGCACCTTAGGTTTGGGAGGTTAAATTTGGTAGATCTGGCTGGCTCTGAAAGGTATTTCAGTCCTAAGATTACCCTAGAGACCTTATTAAGTTAAATAATCTCCTTATTTGACTTTCCAAATTTGAATATAACTACCACTTAGGCAGAGAAGCTCTGGACCAGGGGAGCGTTTAAAGGAGGCATCCTATATAAACAAATCGCTATCAACTTTGGGGTAGGTGCATCAGAGTCTATTGTAATTCACATTTACTTGTACTGCTTTTGGTGATTGTTTTTCTTCAGTTTATATCCTTAGTCAAACACTCAAGATCATCTATATAGGTTGGTTCATGGCATCCTTGCTGCAGCTAACATTGCTTTATCCCTGTGTGATGTTTGAAATATTTAAGTTTTTAATGAGCTGAAATTCTTCTCTAGGTGACATTGCGAAAATCTGGGGTGCGCCGTGAACTTGAGGGAATGCTGAAAGCTAACTTTTAGTAAATATGGAATTTTCCATAATTTTTTGGAAGTCATAAATAACTGTATGTCTGCCCTTATTGGATGAATAATTAATTGGTAATAGATGTCCCTTGTTTAATAGAAGTATAGAATGTTGTTAAGATTACACTTAACTACTTAAGGCATAAACACAAAGGAAAGCAGCAAGGCAGGCATCATAACAAAATGAGAAATAGATCTATGTATTAAGTTCCCATAAGTTAATATGCAGTTAATATACATAGTTTCTATTTATTAGCTTATTATAACGCTTTAAATAGGGGCATGAGTAATAGAGTATTTTCTAAAAAATCTAGTTTTGAAATTAAAAAAGACTTGGGAATCTCAGGGTGAGCAGCCTCAACTCTCATAAGGAGGTCAAACCATCAATATTATACTGGTTTTGCTACTTATGTAATCTTGCTGCAAGGTCTTAACAAATGCAAATGATGGGAATCAGTCCTATAGTATTCTTGATTGTTGATTGTAGCTTCAAGTCTATATATAGTAACAAATGCATAACATAACAGTCCAACACTCCAACCTAGCTTGAGTAATAAATAGTTTGAGCACTTGACTAGTTGTCTGTCTATTGATTTGTTTTTGGCTCCTTTCTGCTTATTAACTATTCTAGAAATGGAAAGCCAGTAGACAGATATTTGGCAGAGATCTTTTTTTTTTTATTCTGACAGCGAAGATTCAGAATGGCAGGGAGATCTTACTTGCATTGTACATGCATTTATTAGCCTGAAAAGAACTGTTAAAGCATGAACTACTAACAAGGACATGGCTTTCACATATTTGAACATAACTAGGGAGGCATAGAATATATGTTCACGAGCTTGTGACAAGCCTTTAAACACTTTTTATGGTTGCAGTCTGGTAATAATGTCTCTGGTGGATGTTGCACATGGGAAACATAGACATGTACCTTACAGAGACTCGAGACTTACATTTCTTCTTCAGGTCAGCAGCTTAAAGCATGAATGCACATTTTCATCCATGTTCCTATAGAATTTCTTATTCAGTGAAACCTATTATTTTCAATCTGGATGCAGGATTCTCTAGGTGGGAACTCGAAGACGACAATTATAGCAAACGTCAGCCCCTCTATGTGGTAAGTTTTGGTTCTTGTATTTTATGTGAATGTCTCAATTATATGTGTTTTCACATTACTTTTTTCTGTGATTTTAAAATTGATAACATGTTTGCATGCAGGGCTGCGAATGAGACATTAAGTACTCTAAAGTTTGCTCAGCGTGCCAAGCTTATTCAGAACAATGTATGAACAATGAAGTCTTGTCTCTCCTTATTTTCAAATCCTCAATAAATTGATTGAATTTTTCTGTTTCCTTAGGCAAAAGTAAATGAAGATGCATCAGGTGATGTGATAGCCCTGCAGCGACAAATTCAATTGTTAAAGGTGTAATGAAATGCAGATCCAAATATTTCTAGTCGTAGCATTTTTTTATAGACATTTGACATGATGTATATTATTCATATTGCAGGAGCAAATGTCCGTGTTGATGAAGCATCAAAGTATCTCCAAACCTCTGTTTCAACCATCCCAAAGTGAACAGCAAAACCAATTTGTATGTTATGATATCCTCTCATTTTTGTATTGTGTTATAATATGAGTCGATAATGTGTCATTATGCTCCTGATGTTTAATGTTTTTGTTGTTCTCTACCAAGAAAGAATTCTTGAATTTTTTTTGTTTGTAAATGTAAAGCTTTTTAAGACACTTGAGGTTGAAGAAAGCTACATGGAGCAAAATTTGCCAACTGAAAGAGAAAATCAGGTATGTAGTGCTTCCTCCGACAGTAATGTAACTATGTAAGTTTTGGGATATCTGCTTAAGGCTAATTAGATTCACTTAATGCAGGATGACAAATCTGCAATGACGTTAGAAGAGTACAAGTGTGCGAACTCCAAACTGATTAGGTGTGTTGGATTGAATCAATTTATAGTAGATACACCAGTTTTAGGTTTTTGTAATATGAAACTAAGTGGATACATACACCATGTTTTTGTGACTTGTGGTTAATCATCACGCGTATATCCTACTATTGCAGGAAAGTTGATGAACTGAACAGAGAACTGCACAAATACATGAATTGTAACCAAACATCAGTATATCCTGTAAGTAAAATATATTCACTTTAATTTGAAGTGGGAATCTTCAAATGAATATTGTGGTTGTTTACTTTCTTCTGCTGCTTCTTTTTATTTATTTATTGAAACATCTCCTGTAGTTCTATTTTTTGAATTTCACGTTTACGTAATTTTCAGGTGGAAAGTGTGTTGAGTAGCATTGCTTTAGGAGATGAGATGGCAGCCTGTAGTCAAGTGGAAGATGGAGTTCTGCTTGATAATAGGGGTCTTGAAACGGCCAACATGTTGCATTCCAACATTTCAGAAGAGCTAATGGATGCAAGAACCTTATTAGACTCCATGAAATCTCAGCAGGCCAGATTGGTCGAAGAGCTACAATATGTACGCCAAGAGAACGATAGGCTGGTGGAAACCCTCACCAACATCAACAAACCACAGATACATCCGATGCTTAATCATGAAAACCATAATTTAGAAAATGGCTCATTAGAAAGCACAGACCAAAACATGATCGATTTACAAGCCCGGATGGACAAGATGACTAAAGGCCTCGAGGATTTGAAATTACTTAATGATCCTCTCAGGGACCAAGTTGATCTAGTTCACGAGGAAGTGGAGAATGAAGCAACTAAAGCAATTATTAATTTACAGGAAGAATTAGCTTCTTTACAGGTGAAATATCACAGAAGACTATGTACCATGTCTGAAGAAAACAAGAAGCTAAAAAGAATTATAGCAGCCAAAGATGATGAAGTGTATGCGTTGCACAGTGACTGGGAGAAGGCAAGTTTAGAGTTAACCAGCTTTCTGTTGGATGGTTCTAAATCTCTCAAAGATGCCTCTGTACAAATAGAAAGTATTGTTTGTTCATATCCACGTCATAATGTTTCGGTTGGTGAACATGTTAAGAAGGCTGTAACAGTTTTTCTTGAGAAGGAAAACACAATTTTACAACTGGAAAAGAACCTAGTGGATGCTCAGAGCACAATACAACAGATGCAGGAGAAATTGAATTCGTTAAGGACTGCAACATTAGCTTTGACAGAAATTCAGTATACAGAACAGGATGAAAAGACCCAAGAAACTAATAAAATGGTTGAAGTACTAAGAGGTGCAACTCCACTAGAGATCTCAGATCAAATGCAAGAAAAGCAGTTGTTAATGGGGCATCAGATAATAGATGAACTTGTTTCAATAAATAACAGACTTGATAACATAAAGGTTTATTTTGAAGATTTGGATGAATCTGCAACTGATATTTCTACCTCTAGCTCTATCCTTTCTGATGATGATGATGTGCCCGAAATCATTGTAGGCGAACAAACTTCGGTCCTTGTGCCAGAAGGAGGCTCAAAATCTTCTATCAATAATCAAGAATCAGACAAGGCACATTTGTTTTTGAAGAAGCAATTCGTTATGGCTTATGAAGCTTTCACCAAATTAGATGTTCAGTTGGCTGCCCTCTTCAAAGACAAAGAATATGGATATCACTCTCAAGGTGTAAATGAGCTTCAAAACCCAGAGATGCAAGGAGATAAAGCAGGCTGCTTTACAGCCACAAAGGTAATATTTGTGTCGCTTTTGATTGTTGAATTCGTACAGCGAAAATCATAAAATTTATCATTTTTGTCTGCAGTTTGTTGAAGAAAAGGCTTATAATGCAAGTAGCTTCTTCAGGAAGTTCGAGGAGGCCCGTACAACCATGAACGAGGCTGATAATATGTTAAATGCATTATTGAAAGCAAATGAAGAAGCAAAAATGTTAAGTGTTAGATGGAAAAAAACCGCAAAGGAAGTAATGGAGGACAAGGCAAGCTTAGTGGAAGAAATAGACCAACTCAAATCTCACATACAGATAACAGATGAAGAGCATCGCTGCAGTTTGAAAGAACTTGCAAATTCGTTGTCTATGCTTGAAGGTTCTTTCAGGCTCATGCAAAGAGAGGCTGAGGATCTATGCCACTCAGTGTATTCTGACACCTTGGCAATGGTCCAAGGTGTCCACCATAGCATTTTTCAATTAAGATCTTCATTGCAAGATATTTGTGCTGAAACAATGGAGAAAAGCTTTGCATCTCTTGTGGTACAACAATGTCGTATTGGAGAATATATTAACAAATATGGACTCCATGAAGAGATTAGGGAAAATTTTGAAATTCTTCGGTCTGGACAAAACAATTCAGTGCTTAATGGTGAAGAGGAGAATTACAGTCCATTGATGGCAAGAAAAGAAACAGGAGATTTAGGTGCAAGCTCTGATGAACTGATAGGTGAAAACTTTAAACTAAAGAAAGAACTGGAACGAAAAAGCACTTTGTTGAATGGCTTACTTTTTGATTTTAGTTTGTTACAAGAATCAACCTCTACAAGAAAAGATATCAAAGATGAAGCTGAAAAGTTACTCACAGATTTAAGCCACGTACAGCATGAGCTTAAGATGAAAACAGATCAGCTTGACGACGTGATGGTTGGATATGAAAAACTTGAAAGTCGTTTATCTGACGCCGAAGCTGCTTTTTCAGCCTCAAAATCTTCTCTACAACATTCCGAAGAAACTGTGGATGCATTGTCATACCAAAATGCTGAATTGAGAAGTCTTTTAGAGGATCTATACCTTAAGAAGTCAGAAACTGAAAAGCAACTCGAAGATCAAAAGGAAATTGTCAAAACTTTGGAAAAAGAAATACATTGTACTACTTCTTCAGCACAAGAACAGTTCCTATTTTCACTAGAAGGCATTACTGATGATTTCAAGAGGGTCTCTAGTGAGAGGGATGAGTTATATGAACAAATTAAATCTTTGCAAGATAAGCTTGAGATGGCTTATGCTATAGCTGATGAAAATGAAGCTATTGCTGTTGAAGCACGTCAGGTAATAACATTCATGAAAAGAGTTTCAAGTATTTAGTTTATATTAGAATTTTTGTGATTTTATGTTTGCTTACATCTCTAACCAATTTTCAGACGTCCGAGGCAAGCAAAATGTATGCTGAACAAAAGGAAGAAGAGGTTAAGATTCTAGAAAATTCTGTTGAAGAACTTGACTCAACCATAAATGTCTTAGAAAAAAGGGTTAGTTTCTGAGAATGTAATATTAAACATTCAAGAATTTGATGGGTTTTCTTGTTAAAAACTTATTTGTGATTCTCGTAGGTGAATGAAATGGAAGAGGAGCTCGAGAGACATCACAGGATAAGAGATTCACTGGAAGTGGAACTCCAATCACTGAGTCAAAGGCTATTGACTGTTGAAACTTTTAGAAACAGCATTGATAACAATCATGTTGATCAACCTGAGGAGCAAATTTCCAGGTCTGAGCAATCATAGCTTTTTCTTTAGCTTTTTTCAAAATATCAAGGTTCCTGCTGTGTTTGTTGAAGTTTAATTTGGTAATGGCTTATTTGCATCTCAGGAAACTACATAGCAGATACCTGGAACTTCAGGAGGCACAAGCACGGATAAAGGATCTCGAAGATGAAAGAGTAGAACAAGCTAATGAGGTGAAACTTGGAGCAACATCAAGATTTAAAGTCTGACCACCATCTAGTATTATTCATTTCTTATCATGTCTAACACAATTGTTGCAATTGTCTTGCAGATCATGCAATGTAAAGAGTACATTTCAGAGCTTGTAATCCATGCAGAAGCTCAAGCTGTCCAATATCAACAGAAGGTACAAAAGCAACTAAAGATAGACACTTTTACTTTTCTTATTTACATAGTAGCTAATCCAATTGGTTTGAACAGTACAAGTCCTTGGAATCAATGGTTAATGAAATGAGGATAGATTCATCAAAATCTGGATCTGAAGCACCATTACCAGACAAGACAGAAAAAAGCTTGGTGAGAGCAAGGGGTTCTAGCTCGCCATTCAGATGTATAGGGAATTTAGTCCAGCAGATGAATACAGAGAAGGATCAGGAACTATCATTGGCCAAGCTTCGTCTAGAAGACCTAGAAGCATTAGCATCGAGCCGCCAGAAAGAGGTTACAATGATTACATACTCTCTAATTCTCTATGCAAATCATTAGACTTCATTTCCACACACATGCACTTGTATATATTTCCCAGTGATAAATGTTAATTGTTTATATTTTATAAAATTTAATTTGTAACCTATAATGGAATTCTGTTCTGAAACTACTAACATGGCTTGCTCTCAATCTTGCTCAGACCAAATGCTAATCTCTTTTTATGTTATAAACGCTTGGGTCCATGCCTTTCTTGATTCTGATGGTGGTGTTCCTCTATTGCAATCTAATTGTGCAACTTATAATTACAGATATGTGTGCTAAACACGAAACTGGCCGCAGCAGAGAGTATGACACATGATGTGATCCGGGATCTTCTTGGTGTGAAATGTGACATGACTAATTACGCAGTAAGTTTGGTTTACACTTAAACTGTATCAACTTGAAAGCTTAGTTACTTAATCCTCTGTTGGTTCAATGTAGAACTTGATAAACCAGAAGCAGCTTCAAAGATTTATCGAGGATGCTGCTCAGCAAACACAGGAATTTGTAGCAATGGTCAGTCAATTAATTAGTGAGGTACCATGTTACCAGAAATTGAACTTATATATATTTTATGTTTAACAATTGATTCAGGAGCAAGAGATTCGCAGACTGAAGCGACAAATCAATGATTTACATGAAGAAAGAGACAGGTGATCTGATTTCTTGTACATCCATATCATTTTAGGATTTTATGACAGTTTTGATTCTAAGCAAGCACATCCAGCAATACATCGAAAATTTAAAAATTGTCAGGGAAATAACGTTAATACCTGTAACAGGTACATTTCGGAAATAAATTCGAAGGAAGCCGATATACTTGCTTGTAAGATGAAAATAGTGCAGTTACAAGGGCGGGATCATATGCTGACAGCACAAAACGAAATGCTGAAGGTACAACTGTTCTTATAATCATCAATTAAATAATATCCCCCAGTTTTTTACCTCTTTGTTCTTGTGTTCGTGCAGGCAGACAAAACCAATTTACAGATAAAGGCTGCAGAACTAGATGACATGATCAAGAAGCTTCTTGGAAAACAACCTACTCAGCCACAAGAGAATCACACGTCAAAAGCATGGACTAGTGAGTTTGGTAAGAGGCTGCCCAACTCAGAGAAGCTGGTTCTAGGAAGACAACCTACTCAGCCACAAAGTCAGCAGCAAGAGAATCACATGTCAAAAGCATGCACCAATGAGTTTAGTAAGAGGCTGGCTAACTCAGAAAAGTTGCTTCTACGTGTTAATAACGAACTTGCTCAATACTGTAGACCTGATAGCCCTCGGTTGCACCATATAGACCATACCGAAAAGAGGCTTAGATGAATGGTAAATACTAAATAAGAGTGGTGAGAGTTGGTATCTCCTACCACTGCCTGGCTACTTACATACTGATTTTGGATTGGTTTGATTAGCGTTATGATGACTGAGTTGTGGGTTCAAGAAGGTGGTTAGTTGTGACAGCGTCTCAGTTAGTATGCCCCATTAAATTCGATTGTGGTCTTTTTTTGCTACGGTTAGGCATGCTAATTGTAGCTACTTCGCTGCTGCAAAGGAATTATGAATGTATATGATTGGTTTGTAATTTGTACAGTGTTTCGGAATGGAAGTTGGTTTTTTCAGGCAAGAATGTTGGTCCTTGGCCTGATCATAGATAACTCATACTTCATAAATAATATTGTTATTCTTTGTCATAATCAGTGGCTTAATTGTGATAGTTTGCCTGATACAAGCTGAATATATGCTACTAGTCTGGTCTGACTTGATAACTAAATAGATCAGTGAATGTATGATTATATACATCCTATATTCCTCATGCCTTTATTCCTAACGTGAGTGAGTATCATCATTGTTGTACTAATTATAATAGATTATGTAAATATACAACTAATAACTCCCAATACCGTCTTTCACGGGTTATGGGTCCCAATACCATCTTCGATATATGAGAAAGTTGAGATGTAAACAACTTAATATCTAATATCTAAATAAACACAAAGAAACTATATTCTTTTTCTTCCAAACTAGACGGATGCCGGCGCGATGTGGCGACGATGGTGGTAACGGCGCTGTGGCAGGCAGATGGTGGTGGTGGCGGCGACGACGGATGTGGTGGCGAGTAGTGTAAGTTGTGGCGGGGACTTGTGGTGGCGGTGGCGGTGGGTGGTGGTGGCGGCGGTAATAGTATAGGTTATTGATGTAAAATGGTAGTTTAGTTTTTTTAGGAGTTGAAGGATAGATGTTATAAATTATTTCATTAAGGGTATTTTTGGCAAACCGTGTATTTTAGGTGATAAATGTGTTGAATGGTGAGGGATATTTTAGATATATCAAACTTGTAATTTGATAAGGGGTTGATGCTTTATATAATAGTATAGATAAACTATATAACTTGTCATGATCTTATCATCATAGAATTTGAGACTTTAATCATTAATCATATTAGTGAAAATCACGTGAGTAACCAATTTTTTTGAAAAATATACCATTTTAACCAATTTTACAAAATACCCAACAAAATCGCAATAAAAAAAGCCAAAATCGCACTAAAATATTAAAATCGCAATGAGAAAGTCAAAATCTAAATGAGAAAACACAAATTCGCAATGAGAAAGTACAAAATCGCAATAAGAAAGTACAAAATCGCAATGAGAAAGTATAAAACGCAATGAGAAAGCCAAAATCGCAATGAAAATGTACAAAATCGCAACGAGAAAGTACAAAATCGGAATGAAAATGTACAAAATCGCAATTTGTAACACCCCACCTTTGGCGGAAACATGGGATGCCACATAAAGTACAGTACGACATGGAATTACATAGATACTGCT
>JAOEHQ010046809.1:0-11260 GCA_025447715.1 Asclepias incarnata
TGAATGCTTTCAACCTAGCAATTCAATCAAAATACATACATAAGGTCATCTTCAACATATTAGCTAACTAATCCATTTCTATGGTTCCCGTTACCCATTTTCCATATTTCTTTTACCACAATGTGGTTTCATTACCATTCATCAAAACATCATTTTCCATACTTGATTATATCAAGTATTATCAATTTATTCTAAACCAATCTTTCGCTCAATAACATTGACATCTCATATTTATCAAAATACCAATTTCTCATTCTTGGTCATATCGAATAACTAACACTTTATTACTAACCATATATTCATCTTAACAACAATAGCATCCTTTATCTATGAAATAGCTAAAAATCAATACCAACAACATTACATAGTCACTAAATGACCACATACATGAGTTCAATCCTCAATTAACCATTCCATCCAAAATCCCCAATTTAATTGAATCATATGAACCCTAATTTCTTAAATAATAAAAGAATGGATTATACCTTGAATGGAACTAGGAGAAGAAAAGATGAAAACCACCAACTTCCTTTTCTTCCTTCTTCAAAATCGGTACACACACACATGCACAAGAAAGTTTCTCACTTGATACTACTAAGAGGATGGATCTTTTAATCTTTAAGAATGGATTGCTAGAAATGAAATGGTAATAATTTAGATGGAAAGGAGAGATTTAATTGAAATGATGAAGAATGAGATGGAGTGTTGAAGAAGATGAAAGAAAACCATCAAGCAAGTATGGGAGGGCATACTTCACGTGCCCCGGCTTTTAATCCAAATAGGTGGGTATTATACCCACTATCCATTAAAGTTCCAACTAATAAATCTTTCTTTCTCAAAATAAAATACTAGGAACTTACCTTAAAGATAAAACTACAAAAATGGGTTATTTTATTACCTTTAAATCTTTGGGGTGTTACATCTTTACATCAATTACCTTTACATCAATTACCTTTATATCAATTATCTACACTACTCACCGATGCCACTACCACCACTACTAGTCGCCGTCACCACCACACCGCCGTCACTACCTTCGCCGCCGTATTGCGTAGACATCCATCTAGTTTGTATAAATTGAAAGAAAAATTCTTTATAAGAAATAGATCATTTTTGTTCTAAATAAAATTTTTGAATATATAAATGAGATTTGCTAACTAGTGCCCCGGGCGCACAAGTTAGTGTACATTTAATAAAGTCAGAGTTTTCTAAAAAATCAATAAATATAATTAATGCTTATTAATTCAATCTAAAAGTGCATTTAGTTTATTTATTTTTTCATTTTAAAATGAATAATAAATACTATTTTTATATTTTAAAAAACTTTGAGTACATTAAATGCCCACTAATTTATGTCCGGGAGCACCAGTTATCAAATCCCTATATAAATAAAGGATTATATGTGTGTTTTATGGTTTTTACTAAACGAGTTGAGGTGATTTTGGAATTTTCACAAAGAGAAAAAAGGCGTTCACCAATATGGAAAGATAAAAGTCGGAGATTAATTTATATATTTTTAACCGTAAATTTAAGCTCAACAGCATTGTCTCTTCATATATCCAACTCCATCCAAAGGGAACCTTGTTCCACAAAAACTTTTGTCTCTAGCCCGGGAAGTATTTTTCTCATATCCGGATTTGAACCCAAGACTTTAAAATCTCAAGTTCCTCCAAATACCAATCCATCTATTGATGGTTGGTTTCAAAGATTAAAATATGAAAGCAAAAATTCGTCTCAATTCGTTTAAAGTTTAAAATAAAGGGAAAATGATAGGTGCCACTAGTAGCACCTAAGCTAGATGTTTCTAAAGGTAAATAGAAAATTATATGTTTGTTTAAAATAACTAGAAGACTGAAAATATAAATTTATTTTATAAATTTGTCTTGGTAACAACTAAGTTAGATGTTACTAAAAGCATATAAGTTATCTACTAAAATAAAATATCAATAAAAGATAGGGAGAAAAATAGAAAATTTGATACGAAGCAAAATGGAAAAGATAAAACACGGGGCAAAACCACAAAAACAAACACAAAAGACACAATCAACTACAAGCAATATGATTATAATGCTGCAAATTAATATTACAAAACATCTTAAATCTAAAATAGTTATCCGACATGTTTAATATTAACTTGGAATTATCAAGGCAATCAGTGAGGTTAATTAACACTCTCAATAAATATGAATTAGTCATGTAACATTTTCTCTTCATAAGAAAAATTGAAGCGAGTAACTAAAAATTAAGAATAAATACTTATGAATAACTGTTATTCATGCAAACACTTTCCTATTGACGTCATAAAACAAATATCGGTTCTATTTATACAATAATCCGTTCATAGGCATCAAGCAGGACGGGTATCTAGAGAACATTTAATTCAAGAAAACGAGATTAAACAAGCAAGAACTAGTCAAACAACAGCAACCGCATTTATAAATTCCACCAACTCACTACGCAACATGAGCAAGAAAATAATAGAAACAGCAGCAGGGCCAAAAATGAGTCAATCTAAGTTCAAAAATCTGGATGTTCCAAGTTCCAACTATCTGTTTATCTATAAAGGTACAGACTGAAAACATCAAAATATAATCAACAAATAAGTCACTGTACTGTTAATGTTATTGTACAAGCTTAACACAGCTGCAGTTACTGGTTTCACTCTAGGGTGCATTGCTATTAGATTCAGGGCCGTGAGCAGAATATTAAATGGTAACTTGTGTAACCTCTTCTTGTATCGTTACTGGTAACTGATCATTCACTTCTGTCATTTCTTCAATTATGGAAATACCAAGATATACAAATGATTGATGGTCTTACCAGCAGCTACTCCCTTTTTCACGATCTTAAACACCAGAAACGGTGATCCATGTATAAAAACAAGTAAAAGAAGACGAATGTAATTTACTCTGTATCCCGTCCAATGGAATATCTCGTTTCCTCTGATCTGTGCCGAAACAACTTTGCTATCTTTCGCCTTTCACAGTCCTGTTAAGAACATGAAAGTTGTGCATTTATTGTCAAAACAGTAAATTGGTAAAAGAAAATAAAAGCATAATTTCAGTTGGTACTCCGCTACTGTATCCACCATGTTATGTTGAATAATAATTTGTTTATCATGGCATATGCTCTGATACTATGTATTTAGAGTTCAATAAGGATTTGTGGGCAGAGAAACACTGTTTTGTTAACATACATATGACTAAGAATAGTCCAATCAGAAAGTCGT
The DNA here is from genome assembly GCA_025447715.1 of Asclepias incarnata. Lineage (NCBI taxonomy): Eukaryota > Viridiplantae > Streptophyta > Magnoliopsida > Gentianales > Apocynaceae > Asclepias > Asclepias incarnata. The sequence goes on from JAOEHQ010046809.1 coordinate 3,230, forward strand.
GGAGATTAATGGTGTAATTGGGTCAAATCAGATTATTATTTTATTTTTTGTTTTTTATAAAGCAAAGCCACCCAAGGAGTTGAAGATGGCAAGAATCGACCCTGAGACCTCCTTTGGAGAATCCCAAGCATTGACAACCCTATGGGATAGGGTTGATTCAGCTTTTAATGGGTCAAAGAGGTTAATTTTTAGCTAAAAAAGCAGGTCAAATGAGTTCAAAGGGTCAAACAGGTTGAAAGTCAAACACAAAACCTTAAATCCTATTATATCCCAAAAACTAAATTACTTTTGAAATGATATAACCTTGTAATCATGGTTTACTCACAAAATGTATAATGAAAGTTGATTAATATTTTTGCAAAAGTCTGCCAGTTTCAACAAAATAAGATGCATGTTTTGACCTGTTACCTAACTCGGTCTACCTGCCATTTACCACCTCTAGTCTAAATGTATATAAGAATAACTGATAAGCACATCTAACCTTGAACATGCTAAAGTAAAAGGGCTTCGATGGGTTCATCCTCTTTAGCTTCTGGTATGTATATGCAAAGCTTAACTGATCACGAGGTGTAAACCTTTCAACCTCGTTGAACCAGAGGCATGAGAACAAGTTTGACATTGGCGTGTGTGCCCTTACAATAAAAGAGCCTTCTGGTACATCTGAAAATAACAAGATATATCAAACCAATAATGAGATGATATTTGCTGTATTTAGGTTTCATATTAACAAACAAAAAAAGGAAATCGTACTGCTTGGGAGAAGCTTTTGAGGATCCAATGGATTGAATTTTGTCAATCCATCAGCCTGGTAAAAGGCAAATTGCTCATCTATTATGGTATGATTGTACTTGTTGAGTCTTTTATTTTGAGCAACTTCTTCCCAGACACAATGGCGATCATAGTGATTAGAAATTGCATACTCATGACCCTTTCGCCACAAGAAATACTCCAACACGAGTAAAGGGTCCAGTTGGAGGCGTAACTTGCTATCTAACCAAATGGAGTACCTGAAAGATGCAATGTATACAAATGCTTAAAGATATATTATACAGAGAAAAAAATCTATCCAAACATATAATTGGCATTCTTAATAACAAGAATTCATGTCTAATTGTCTATAGACCTGGTGTACATATTTGGGCAACGACAGAGAGCGACCTAATACATGTGTGAATTATGAAATTGATCACATCTATAAGGAGGAGGACTCAGGGCAGTGATAGAGAGATTAGCAGCTTGGGCTAATGAATTGAAATGCTAATGCCATAGAAATCTCATGGTCATAGTTGTCGAGTCGTGACTCCAAATCCCAGATGTTTGATTCGTGACTCGACTCGTAAGAGTCAGGATATTAATATATATATATATATATATATATATATATATATTTACACATAAAACTATATTTATACACATTTAATATAGTTTTTGCATATACTCAGGTATCTTTCACATGTATATAAGTTTAATATTTAATAAAATACATAGCCGGTGTATATACATCTACTGATAAAACTACGACAATCATTGGTTCATTATTCATCTCTTGACTCAAACGAGTTTGCGATTCGCCTTGACTCGGACACCCCGACTCGCAAGACAGGCTAAGAGTTGGGAGCAACTAAGAGTCACCTACAGAGTCGCCACTTTTTCGGTGCGACTCGACTTGTAACAATACTCATGGTCGACACCTTTGAACATTCAGATTATACTGAATGGATATCTGGATTAGGCTATTTTACCAACTTCAAAATAACTAGCCTTCTAGACAAATTCAAAGACTTTTAAGAATACATACAAAAAACGTCTATCAAAATAAATCATAACCAGCCTCATTTAGACAGACAAAAGTTGTGAGAGATGCATAGCATTCAGATTTGAACTAGAATGTCTCTAAAATATGTAACTTTAAGACAAAATATAAAATAATACAGTAAGTGTTCTATATTTAAGTTTGTATTTTAAGCAAGTGGCAAATCTGTAACTTGCAAGTAAGGAGACGTATGTGCCAGGTGGTGTTTTTGGAAGCAGAGATTTGTCACAACCTTGTGAAGAGAGTTGACGAGAGTACACACAGGATGAGTAGAAGATGATCTATACCAAGTTTAACTGGCATACAGGATGATAATAACATATCAAACATGTCGCAATGATTATTCTGATGAGTTCCCTCTCCAGAAATCCTAATCACGTTGCCAAGTGGCTTCACTTCTTTGGCAAGTTCTTTTTAATCATCAAATATAATCTACGGGAAGGCGTTTCATATCTTATAACGACAAACACAAAAGATGGTACTTCTCTGCAGATTTTCTGGAAGACAAACATGAACCACCAAAGTCGCAAACCCAATTGGAAATGTTTTAGGAATTCTGGAAAGGGAAGTCGTCAAAAGAATCATTACAAAGCGTTTGACTTTGATGGAAGTCCATGGGCGCTAGTGAGTTTCTGAGAACCAGAGTTACCACTTTGTTTGTTATTACACAAATTGACGTCTCTGATATCTCATTTTCTTTGTAGTCTGTTGGATTTGTTACGGATCACCTTCTTCATACAATTTAAGCCTCAATCCTCTTCATACAACTTCCAACTACGCTCACTCGGCTCCTTCCACACGTGGCTGTATCATTGCTATTAATGTTGACAAAACACCACGCGTTTCACATGTCACCCTACTTACAAGTTGTAGAATTTACTACTTGTATAAAATTAAATAAAAATATAAAAGAACAATTGTTGTTAGGTGTTGGCTTTAATGCAATACCTACATTATGAACATTCTAATCCAAATTTATATGCTACATAAACTATGTGTATTCTATGCACACACTCCTCATCACTGCATTACATATTGCATACATGAAACACATTTTCTCCGATCACAAGTTACATATGTGAAACACATCGTTCCTCATCACAAGTTATATACATATAACACATTCTCTCTTGTCACGTGTTCTTCATGCATGAAACTCATTCTCTCTTATAATATGTTCCATACCTGAAGCTTATTATTTTTTATTTGTCACATGTTAAGACACATTCTCTCAAATCATGTGGCCCATATATGACACGTATTATCTTGCTCATCACAAATAACATGCTCATACATAAAGTCTATATCATATTCTCTTTGGTCATCTTATATGTGATCATCGTTCTTTTTCACTATGATATCAATATTAGGTATTCTGAACTTGCTGATCTCCTCAAAGTATCATCTGAATGTTAAGAATTCAGATAACATCATAGTTAATCAATGTTTCACAAATGCAATATGACACTAATAATTATATAGAAGTTATGGGATGCTTTATAAAAAGGGACTTCCTCCAAACCTTACATTAAAAACATGGTAGTGCAAAAGAGCATCAACTTTGCAATTTTGTTAATCTGCCCCAGGCATACACTCTTTTTAAACTGCATATCTAAGTGCTTCGGGCATATTCAACAATACAATTTAAAACTTCTCATATCCTGTTTTCTAGAAAAATTAAACGCACATCAACCTGGTATTAGTTTTAGTGTACTCAAATCACTAAACAATATTCATGATCTGAATCTGTCATTTGATACTATAACTATTAGAACAATTCATGATCTGAATCTGCTATTTGATACTAGTGCAAGTGAATCATTGACCTACACAGGATAAGAAACACTACTATTCAGGTAAATGAAGCCAACCCATCTATGTTAACTTATAAACATCACATGCAAATGAACTCCAGAGAATGGACAAGAAACTCTTGCTAATTAACGTACATGAAATAAGATCAACATATAAGAAGCTAACATATGGCCAGTTTACCTTGCATTTTGAAATAGACGGTGTGCCAAAAGTTTCGGTATTTTTCCTACTCTCCGCATGTCAGTGTATGGAAGATTCTTTACAACCACAATCCTCCATATACCAATATAACCCATTCTGTCTGGCATGTGTCCTTCTGAAGAAAGAGTTTTTAAGGTAACATCATCTACAAACATGACGAAACACACATTTTTCCTTGAAAAACGGGAAACCTGGCGAGGAAACAACAAAAGTGAATCAATGGAATGCATAAATTGAGATAAATTCAAATAATTCCATAAGGTGTATTTATTAGGGGTGAGCAAAAACCAAACCAATAACCAAAAAACCAAACCAAACTAGAAAAACCGACGGCTTGGTTTTTGGATTTTTAAAAACCGAACATATCGGTTCGGTTTTGGTTCCTTCCAAATAACCAAACAGAAAAACAAATGGAAGTGAATGTTTATATGTGGGCATTTTGTATGTTTCTCACGAAATATTTTACTAAATTAACTCATTGCATATAATTAGATTGTAAACACAAACAGGAAGTACCTTGCACCTTCTACAGGCAATCTAATATACTAATCTACACAAATACAGCCCATACAGGAATGCAAGAAACTTCCATTTACTAAAACATTTTTTCCTTTTCTACCAATGTACAGAGTACTAGCATAGAATACAGTAGCCATTACAGGCAGATTCTAAATCTATTTTTTGGTACTTAATATGGCTTGGTAAGCTTCAACTATAAGTAATAAGTAACTAAACTGTATCTATCACACATAATATGTCAAAAGGTTTAGGCTACTTTTATAAAGATGACTAGATCTCGCCACTAAATGTGTTGATTTTACACAACTCTAAGAGTAATGTTATTAAAGAAAAGCATATTATTGACTACTGAGTAAAGATAAGAAGTATATATGAGGTACCGTTTTCCCCATGGGCGATCTGAGACGATCAGAATTTCCAAATATGCATGAAATCACGGCAATATGGCAACTACTAATATATGCTTCATCCTCTTCAGCCAAGTCAAATCCTGTGCTAGGATATCCTTTAGGGCTCTTCACAAAGCCACAGCTAAGTGTCTGATCATGTGCAACAAATGATTGTTCCCTTTGCTCTAAACTCTGATGCCCAGCAAAATGGGGCTTCCACGATTCCAATTTGTCAACGTTCTCATCTAGTTTTGTGTATTCCAAAGAAAATTTTGCAAATTTCTGATTTCCAGGAGGCTCAACAAGCGTCACAGTAGAATTAAGAACTTTCATATTACAAGCACCTGATGCAAAGGTCAAAACGTAACAAACGAATGAATTCAAGTACAACCTAGAGAATAAAATAGAAACAGAACCAGAGTTTAAATGAATCCACCTCAGAATAAGTCTCAAACTTAACACCTAAATCAAATGATAACTCAATCCCCATAAATTAAAATTTGTTACACATTTGAAGTTCATTCAAATGATATATAACATGGAATATATGCAACATCATAATACTCCCTAATGTAATTTAAGCAAGATTAGATATTTATACCTGAATATTTTCGCCGCTTTGGCCTCTTCTTGGAAGCAATTTTCCTCTCAGAAATGGCCCTTCTTGAGAATTGTACATCATTGACATGTCTGCCATTAGTCTTGAGTTTGTCAGAATCCAAATCATCCACAGACAAGTCATCAGCAGCTTCCTCAATTGGCTTATCAGTACTATCTTTACCTGAAGATCCTCCGCCATCTACACCTTGAGACACTCCTACATCAGCATGATGGTCCCTTCCTAGGCCAGTGTTATAGTCTTCAAGTCGAATATCATGCATATCAATCTCATCATTATACTCGTCATCCAAATCATCTTCTTCATAATGCTTATGCAAATCTCTATCATCTGTCAAATGATTCACACTCTTACTTTCCTTCGTAGATGCCGAAACACCCTTTAAAGAAGCCTCATACTCCGCTTCATACATCTTTAACTCATTACGCCCAGCTTCATTATACAAACCAGCTACCCTACGATCTGACCTCCTTTTATCTCCTTCAAAAACCTTCTTCCTTCCATCATCTACTTTCAACTGTACACCATCATTAACAACAGTCTCATCACGAGTACCATTTTCCGTACGGCCTACTAAATCCTCACCATAATCATCATCTCTTCTCCTATCATCCCTATCCCAATACCGAGAGTCGCGGCCATGCCCAACCAAACCATGCCCAAACTTCAGAATCTTCGCTCTTTCTGTACGTGTCACGTTCGCAAGAAAATCCAAATCGATCCCCAAATCATCATGATGATCGGTGTCATCATCCCTATCTGCACAGAGATACAAATGGCAATGTTGTCATTTTCCAAAACAAAATGTTTAGGCCTTGTTTAGTTGTAGAACACAACCCTTGTTTTCTAGAAATTTTTTCCAAGAAAACATGGAAAACAGAAAACGTGATGAAATTAGAGTTTTCTAGAAAAGTTTTCCAAGAAAATGGAAAACACCATTTTCCATTTTATACACCAAAATTAGAAAACAACATTTGATGTTTTCCATTTTCCATTTCCCATATTTTAAAAATCCATAATTCTATTTTATAACCTAATATGTTTTCTAGTTTTCTAATATGGAAAATGAAAATAGCATCTTCTAATTTTGAACGCATTTTCAGAATTTTCATTTGCTTTCAAGAGATGGAAAACTCCTTCCATTTTCTAGAAAATTAGAAATGGAAAGCTAGAAATCATTTTCTACAACTAAACGCAACCTTAAACTCTCAAATGAACATGGTGACACACTGCGGTACAATAGAAACTATCTAAATCCCCTACAAATTAAAATCAACGATCTTCCATTTATAACAACCAACACCCAAAATGTCTGGCCCAAAAACTTGGGAGATAAAATTAGAACCACGGCGGAAGTTATTGTGAGCCCACAAATAAAGGCTTATAAGGTGATGAAACTTCTTATCTTCGTATAATAACTTAAAACCGGGGTGGAAGTTATTGTGTGGCCACAGCTGAAGGTTTATAAAGTGAAAAAACATCGTATGCTCTGATACCACTTGCAATACCTATAGCCCGAAATTATGGGCTAACCTGATGACTGTGAATGTCAACTACAAAGCATAGTGAAAGTTACTAGGAACTAATAACTCAAGGTCTATAATGTGATCAAACTTGCTATATTCTACCAATGTGATACGGGTTCTTAACTATCAATCATATATATACTATTATATATATATAAAGAAAATCTAATTAGCCTCTTAAAATCTCCAAACCCTATAACCAAAAACTCATCTTTCTCCCTCTTACTTTTTTTTTTTAGAACAGCATGATGGTTAGGGTGGCGCTAACCCCTCGCCTAACCTAGAATTCAAGCTTCCTAGTGGGTGTTCCTGAAATTATGAAGTGCACCTTGCAAGACTTGAACCTAGGATCTCCACAGGAGGAAAGCCTTAAGGCAAAACCCCCTGACCAGCCCTTCTATGAAGGTGTTGGCAACCACAAGAAAACACACACACAGAGTTTAAGAAAAGTGCACTTATTGCAAGCTACATTGTCAATTTTCCCCTCTCTAGTGCTTCTTCGAATTTTGTGACATTAACTTCAACCCGGGCAACATAAGAAAACTTAAATCAATTTCATTTAATCCACTTTCAGCAGTCGACAATATTTTTAGGACAAACCAAAATCGTAAGATGGACTATAATTTTGGGACGGATGGAGTACTAGAAAAAATCGAGATAGGAAAAATTACATTGTGCGGGTACCATGCTAGTTTTAAGCAAGAAAAACATCTTCTTTTTATCGATACGCCCTAATCTCAAGATTCACAACTAATGGCACAAATCGATACAAGATTCTTATGAAATTAAATCAAAAATTTAAGATAAGTATAAAAAACCCCAAGTGGCAAGAGTTAAAAAAGATAAAAAAGGAAGTACCTTTATAAGAAAGAATGAAAAAAGCAGAAGCAGATACAACAAAAATAAGTGTCAGAACAACAATAACAAAAGACCCGATGGAAAGCCGCCGTGTTTTGAACCGGCGATGGAGGTTCGTTCGAGGTTGTTTGCCGGCGCCGGCGGAGGGGCGGATTCCGACGGAAACATGATCATTGTTGTTATGAAGTTTGTCGAATGTTGATTGTTGTCTGTGTTGAGCCATTCCTACATTGTTGGTTGGTCACCCACTCTCCTTGCCTTCCTTAATACACACACTGATATACACACAGA